>JARHVA010005871.1:127500-132500 GCA_037957365.1 Torreya grandis | reverse complement strand
ATTCAAAAGTTAACTAAATATAAATGACACATGTTCTTTTTAACAATTGTTATTTTTATTAACTTTCATCTTTTAACAACTTTTTCAACCATTATTTTTAGTAATTTTTACATGAAAAAACTAGTATGGGAATAAAATATTCACATATTTTGTATATAATAAATATACACTAAATGATGAAATATAACTGAAATTCATGCTCAATTACAAATATTTCTATTTTATAATATTATAAAATCATTCTAGAAAATGATAAAATGTTATTTCAAACCATTATTATATGATCAATTAAAGCATCAAAAATATATAAATAATGACTATAACCATCTAAAAACATCAATACAACATTACACTCTTTTATGTAATCACTTTTTTGTAAATGATAGCTCAAAAGAGTTAGAGATCAAAATTTATGGCCTCCATATCATTATCCTCTAGTTGAAAACAACTCAGTCCCTATGCATTTCCATGAATAAAACTCTACAATTTATTCTTGTCAATAATTTTTATCTCCCATTCTGAGATGCATGTGTGATTTTACTAATGTTGTCCTTCCCACTATGCCATATTCTTTTTATAGATTCCTTCTCTTATTTAATTATTTTCTTATCTAGAGCCTACACTATCTTTTGTTTCATGTTATTTGATACATGTTTCTTCCAGTCCAATTTTTCATCTTCTTTACCTTCATCATCTTCTCCATGAAAATAATATAAATTCAAAATATTAAAAACTGGAGAGATATAGAAATTTTATGGTAACCTCTCCATATATGTTATGGATGCAATCTTAGATGATCCTAAAAATTCTCAATGTATATTCTACATAATAATTATAAATTAATAGATGAATTTTAGCTCAATATCATATCCAGTAAGTAATTTCTATTTTTATTAACTTTAATCTTCTACTATTTTCTTCAACTATTTTTTTATTAAGTTGTGTATGCAAGCTTAAGTGAGCCAAAAAACTCTTGCATAACCTCTACATATGAAATATACACTAACAGATTAATTTTAACTCACTTTTATGCCCAATTACAAAAAATTCTAATTTATAATATTTAAAAATTACCATTAAAATAAATAAATGTAATTTTAGACCATTATATGATCACGTATAGCCCCAAAAATATATCAAAAAATGACTTTAAATACCAAGTGAATTTTTGGAACAAATTATCCTCTTTAATACACTAATTTTTGTGTAGACAAAAGATCAAAAAATGTTATAGATAGTAACTTACATTTCTATAAGTTTGGTCTCCACATCATAACTCTCAAGAGCCTAATTCAGCAATATTTTTTTTAAATGGTATATTCCAAACTTATACTTCAAGGAATATTCTTAACTTTTTGTGTGTCAAACTTTACAATTGCTTATATGCTGATAATTTTTATCTGTGGATAATGTTCTAAAATAGTCCTATCCTCCTCTTTATAAGTATAATCCAAGACCCTTTTTTAAGGCTTTAATATTATCATCCATTTTTTGAGATCTTCATTCAACTTGGTCATAGTAATATTAGAAATCAAACCTATCATATACCCTTACTTAGTGACAATAATGACATATTTTTACAAGGATTTATTCCCATTGACACCTAAATCTAATTAACTCAAAGTCATAAGGATACAAGTAGTTGAAATTGAAAATTTATTTTAAATTTTTTATTTTATTAGTAACAAATATCATATCACTCCATGAACTCCTAATTTAAATTTCTACTTATAATACTATTAGTGTACATCCATAATATATGGAATAGGCTAAAAAGATAAAGCCTCCTTCCTCTATCAAGAATATCCTTCCAACTCGTAAAGATATAAATTAAAATCATCATGTAAATGGTTTTGCATAATAAAATCTTAAGCATTCAAAAAATACTAACATATAATTGGATGGAATAAAATAATTAATATAACCTCAAAAATTTGAACATTCTTCCTTGCTCCTTTGATGATTGAAAAGGAGTAATATGTTCACACACTAATAATTATATATTGTTTAACAAAAATGCATTTTATAAGGAAAGGTTAAAATTATTATTTTTGACATATAAAAATTACAAAAAAAATATTAAATAATTATTTTCCCCAAACATGACAGTTATATTTATATTTATATATCTTGAAACCTCACGACATGACAAGGCATAATAATTTATAATAATAATCTTATAACATTTGTTACAGTGACCAAACATTAGGTAAATGGTGTATAACATTCCTTCAACCCTTTGGTATATAATATAAGAATTAAAACATGTGTAAATAATATCCCAAATAATTGAAATATGAATTATGTTAAGAATATTTCCTTGTTATGTAAATATGGACTTGGTTTCAAAAGTATTTTCCATAATTATTAAAGAGTATGCATTTAGGTGATTATATGATCTTCCTATTCAATTAGTAAAGGATTTAAAGCAATTATAAAATATATTCCTAAAAAAAATTATATCGTTGACTTTTTTCAAAAATTTATCATGTTGTCAAAATACCAAGCTCTAACAATGGTCTATCAAAACAATTAATGAATATATCAGATGGCATAAGACTCTATTAGGAAAAAATGAAAAATCATATGGTTAATAATGATCTATAAGATATATTTATTCAAAATTTTATACCTCACTTAAATATTTAATTATTTTTACTACGTTAAAATATTTCAGTGAACTATGTCATACAATGAAATAACATGAGGTCAAATTGTTTACTTTAAAAAATATTAAGTATGATTCAAATGTTCCTTCTTCAAATGTCATAATATAAAATAATCCAAATTATAAGATCAAATGAAATGATAATAATAATGAATCTAAGATTACATTTAATACTATATCATAACTAACACAAAAGCTTCAATTATAATCTCCACAAAGGAGGTAACTTTCAAGTTTGCCATAACCTCGTGATGTATTTTTAGAAAAACCTACTATAATATAATATCTTCCACCCATGTAAGTGGACATATATAGACTGTAATATATTTTTAATGCTAATGTACATTTTTATTGTCATATATGTATTGGTAATTCCACAAATAGGGGTTTTAATCTTCAACAAGAGATTCAAATATCTTATTGATGAGAATAATATTAATATTGGTACACCTATTTACAAGGATTATCCATAAATAAATGTTAATTCAAATCTCAAAAACTACAAAGATCATTTTCCAAATCATGAAACAAAAAATAAGGACAATTATGAAGACATTATGCATATAATTCCCATAAACCTCTTTCTACATATGGGCATACACTTAATGGAATAATTGGTAAGATTATAAATAAATAATAATCATGTCTTAAAGTAACATTTGATGATAATTAATTTTTTATGATGATTCAAATAGACATGTACTCTTTATTCGATCATATGTCAAAAAATAATATATACATATTATTATGATAGATAATGGATAAAAAGAAAATGTGTATACCATAATACTCATACATTCTTTTGGTTATATGGAGAAAGGTATAAATGATACATCAAAATATGTAAGAAAAGTTTTATGGTTATAGATAGGATATAATTGGGAATATAGTTATACCTTTACAAGTGGGGGTTTCTATATTTCCTATTCCATTCTTATTTATACAAGGAAATAGGTTATTCGATGTGTTACTATACCCCCTTTCATAAAAAATATTGGAGCAATTAATTCTTTAGTGCAGTAATGTGTTCAATATATATATGATAATCAAGTGGTGAAAATTCAAGGAATCTAATTAATATCTTTTGGAACAAATAAAGTTTACTCATACTATAAAACACCTTCTTTAAATAATCAATGAGTGCCACTACCATGGGATTTTAGGTTTTATCAATTATATAGTTGGACAAAACATCACTAAAGTATATGGATAAGATAAGTGGATAGGACATTCATATGGGATTTTATATTCATTAATAAAGATTGAAATGTCAAGGAATTTTAAGCACTTGAAATATAATAAAATTAACTTATTTTCTATTGATAAATGCTACCCACACAAATAAAATTACATATTTTAGAATAATATTTTTATAAAATAAATTTATAAACATTTTTTTTTATAGTATTGTGCCAATATATACATTGAATGCTCTAACACCAAATTTATTTTCAATTAAAATGTGTTTGCAGGTCACTTTTCTTACAATTATGTTTGTGGATTTTATGGTTGGGATAATTTAATAGCTTGAGAACCCAAAGGTATTATGTAGTTTTTAAAGAGGAATTTGGGGACCATATATGTTCTTATCAAGTATAGGTGGATACTATTTTCATATGTTGGGAACACATGAGGTAATTCCACATATGTGTATGAATTGTACCCAATGCCTCAATTTTTTTTTAAATAATTATATTTTTCTTCAAGGATAAGAATCCACACTTTTTCTTTTTCTTATGGATATATAATAACTAAGATCCTATTGGAATCATCCCACTATACATTCACAATAATTTTATAGAAATATCTATAAAAAAATCAACATACATAGATAGCATTCACCTATTTTGACGTTGGTCCCAAAAATCACACTTTGTTTTCATTATGAATTATATATTCCATCTATTTAAGGACAAGGTAAGGAAGAAGATTTTTTTTCCAAGTACATAAGTGTTACGCATTTATGATTGAAATTCCAAATCAAAATTTGGATCAATACTATAAAATAAAAATATAAATTCTTGAAAGATTATTTGGATGACCTTCTATGGTTATAGATTAATTAACTAGGTATTATTTATCTACTATACAAGTATTTTGATGCCTAGCTAAAACTAAAAAGTTATTATTGTCTTTTTTATATGTAATCCGTTTATCTATATTATATTATGGTGAAACCACATTTACTTAAACTATTTAGGGTTAAATTTTACACTTATAGATAATCTGAATATATTAATTTAAATTCATATCACAACTATATACAGGGTTTATTTCATTTACTTTATATGTAAAAGTGTTAATGTTATAGTATTTTAATTCTCTTATGTTC
>JARHVA010005871.1:77500-122500 GCA_037957365.1 Torreya grandis | reverse complement strand
GGTTTAATAAAAATAAACCGTAACACATTAATATAATGACTTGAAATATATAAAAGAATTTATATGTGTATTTCCCTTAAAGAAATAAAAGGATGGAATCACAGACATCCAAATCCTCGTATTTTATTTTCATCCATGATTCAACTATGTATGACAAGATTCATAATGATAGTGAGTCCATTTAACATATCCATGGCATTCATGTGAAAGAGGAACACATAATGCCCTTCCTAAAAGTTTCATAAAACCCTTAAAATAATAACATTTGTGTAGGGAAAAATATAAATACACATGTATAAAAAACTAGTTAGTGAAATCCAATTATTTTTTCAAGTTTACATGAAAAACATAAAATTCATGGGGCATTGGATACCCATCCTGATGTCTTACAACTTCATAACTACATATGTATAATCCAATATCCTTTATCATTTCCATTGAAAGATAAATAATAAGAACTACAATCACAAAATGACTTACCCAAATCAATGTAATGGAAAAAAAACCTAAATAATACAAGCAGAGTGTATAACTAGGTCTATAATAAATTTGTTTTTTCCACATAGTGAAATTGACCATGCAAAAATAAATCCAAAAATGAAATCTAAAATTCTATCTCTCTATTTTTCTCTATCTTCTCTCCATTCTTCTCTTTTGATGCCCACCTTATTCAGTCTTGCATTATAGAGGAAAACATAGTTTCTTTCATATATTTACTATTTCTTTCCTAACTCAAGTATACAAAGAATTTTTCCATTTTGTCAATGAAGAAGAGATTATAATTCTTCCATTGTTTTAAATTTTTTTCCCACATAGGCATTCAAATAGCACCCACCTTCCCCATGACTAGTTTCCAACCCTACCATTACTTTGACCCCTATTTTCCACTTCTCATAGATTAAAAAGAGATCCAAACCAATAAATTAAAATATGGAAAATATCATGTAAAATAAGGTTTCCCCCAACAAAAATAGGATATTTGGACTAACCAAATATACTAAAATATATAAGGTAAAATATTTAAGGTAAAACACAATTTTGAGCCAACAATTTTGATCTTTCATACAAAGGGAAGTGTGGTCTATCCTTCCCTTTCCCCCTACATCCACCCTTCTCCTATAATCTAACTCTTTACCCCCACACACCAATCACACCTCACCATAACAATTGAATTTAGGCATTGAATTCTAAGGCAAGAGAGATACATCTCCCCTAAGTCATCGATCACCTCTGTCCATGTACCCCCAATGTGCCATCCATAATAAATGCAATGGTAAAAAATGATAAGGTCAAAAAAATCCAATAATAATAAAATATATGATTTTAAATATCATGTGGTTTGAACCATCCAAATAAATATCAAGTGGTTAAATATAAATTATAAGAGTTGTCATAGGGGGTTTATGTGATTCCACGTAGGATGTCCATGTCACCATAAAAAGTTAATTCATGTAAGGCCAATGGTGGTGATGAGTTAGAAAATGGAGAGAGAGAGAGAGAGAGAGAGAGAGAGAGAGAGAGAGAGAGAGAGAGAGAGAGAGAGAGAGAGAGAGAGAGAGAGAGAGAGAGAGAGAGAGAGAGAGAGAGAGAGAGAGAGAGAGAGAGAGAGAGAGAGAGAGAGTTGATTTGGTAAAAAAATGACCAACAACATGATAACCATGCAATAACGAAATAGTATTATGATAAGGTACAAAAGATAAGAAGTAACAAAGGCATGAAATATGATGTGATTGTAGAAACAAAATAATAATACTATCCCATAGCCAGAGACTAAATTGAAAACATGTGGATACCTATTAGAATGTACTTGGAATCACTTTGGTACCCCAAATACTGATGTTAACTTTTGGTTTAGTTGATATATTAGTACCTATAACCATCAAATACACATTAGTATTATAAGATGAATAATAGATAAAAGAATATAAAAATCATAATAAAACATTTATTAAATAAATTTGTCCATATACCATCATGTTTAGAAACTAAAACATGATATATCAACCTGCAGTTAGCATGTCAACATATTAAAATCCATCAATATTGTCTAACTAGATAAAATTAAATTAGAAGTTATCTATAGATGAGATAATGATATCTACATCATCATTCAAATATCAAAAGGTAGGGTCATAACATAATAATGTGTTAAACTTTAGTAGCATAAATATCAGGACAATTGAATCCAATACAAGTAATATAAGTATCTTAGGGTAAAAATGAATCCAAATGTGAGCATAAACCATGATATATCTTAATCATAATATCTATCTAAACATATCGAATTAACACTAACAACCATCAATGGAGTACTAGAAAAACATGCTAAACACACTATAACCAAATGTGTGTAAAAGGCTACCAGGTCAGGTCATTACATCATCCACTCCTTAAATAAGATCCCTCTTTATGACTATAAGTGGTCAAGAACAAATTTATATGACAAAGTTTTATTAAACAAATCAATATTGCTACACAATCTCTCTACCTATTGTAGGGTGTAAGTGCCTCCACCATATCTCATTAACATTCCTATCTATTGTTATTAGGACAACCACATTATCCAATGCATTAGGCCATGTAATGACATACTTCCTATCTTCATATGTCTTTTACAATATTAAAAAGGGAAAAAAAAACACTCAAATATTACAATCACAATAAAAAATTTCACCACGTCTCAAAACTCGGTTGGAAATTTTCAACTCTCATGCCTTAAAAAGGCCCTCAAAATAGTTAAATTTAGTGAAACTAGCTACCAAAGGTTCACCAAAAAAAAATGTCCTTAATCAGTACACCATCTTAATATAACAAGTAATTCCATATAACATTATAGTTAATAACCATTTTCATCTAATTATTAATGTGATTCAAATTAACATAATAGGGAAGCAACATTCCAAGTACAAAATCTTGCACTTGGCTTAAAATACTATCTAATAAAAGTGCTATAGGCACTTCCAAGCAAATAAATACATTCAAATAATAACAAGTTATAGATTCATCATCTAAACTAGATTACAAATATGAATATAAGACTTAACTAGGGTCACAAACACTTGTGTCAACACACATAGACCTACTACATGAGGTCATCAATCAAAATCACCAAATCCCATTAGATTGTAATTCAAAACATGATTTAAGAGTGGAGTCTTTTAGTAAAACATTATGCCACATGCATAATCCTAAGATGACTCAATATAGAATGTCATTTCACAAGGATAGTAATCCATACAGTTATGGTTATTCCACTACATCAAGAACTACTTATGGTTTAGGACAACATCCCATGCAAACCATATTGAATGATGGAAAAGGTATACCAAGCATCACATGCAACCTAAACACTTAAAACATGTTCTCCAACACACACGTATTAGCTCACATTATGGTCTATGAATACCAATCCCACCATCCAAAATAATCCGTCTGAGCTCATCACCCAACTTACATCACATTATCTAAGAGATAAATGGGTACCTAAGATTTTTAAACACCACCTAATCATGGCTGAGTGATGCTCTATTAGAGTAAAATATTATCATACATTCTAGTTATGGTTGTAAAACAAATTAGAAATATTCATCCTAGAATACTTCTATTATATATAATAAAATAATACCTTAACCAAAGCATGATTTCACCTGTAGGCCAACACATGCATGCATTTAAATGAGTACCACTCTATTGATTTTACATAAATGTCCAAAATTTAAGACCAGTTAGTACTTCATAGGGGTATATAATTATAAAATTCATAAGAGTTACTTTTACCCCAAACTCCAAGATGAGGTTAAAGGAATGATATATCCATAAAGTAAACATTATGCACTAAAATTCCATGGCCCACTCATGTCATATGTGGTGCACACTTTAAATGATTTAGGTGGATTTGTGGAAAGGGGATATGTGGATTTTGAACCTATGAGAGACTCCACTTACTATCCCATACCAATTCTAAAACATTATGAATGTAGTCATTCTCTACCCTTTACCCTTATACTTATAACAATACACAATACTAGAGTAGCAATATGGGATTACACCACACAACACAACATTATACCTTTACATATTTTAAATCAATAGAAATTGGTTTCGTAGGGAAATGCATCACATGAGTGGATTACAGCCATATTTTCATAAAATTATCATATAGAAAATTTGAAAACATAGAGTAATTAATGGTCAACATGGTTAATTTCATAAGTGAGAGACTCCCTTGCATAGTGATTAATCAACATTCTCACATTTATAGTTCACAACATACATACAAGTGTATAAAATGCTCACATAATAGTGATGATAATAAGACTAGTCTCTGGAAGCCCACAAGTTTAACTACATACATATAGTATAGTGACGATCCCAATTTACATGCTTTAACACAGTCAATAAAAATAAATAGATAAAAAACATATAACCATTTAATATAAAAGAAGGAAGCACATGAAAATAGATCATGTTTATATGAGTCAGGTGTTTCAATAATTATGCGTAGGTACTTTCACATCACAATAATTAGCACACATGATGGTGAAGCACAAGGGTCCATGAGTCTTATCGATTAACCTAATGTTTACATGCCATCTAAATGACACCAAATATCCATCATATGGTACACATAATTATTCCTAGGGATTTAAAATTATGATTACCTTCTTTTCAAGAAGGTTGTGTTCAAACAAGGCCTATAAGATCTATCTCCATGATTTTCATAATTTTACAAAAAAAGGTTCATTCATCATCAATAGATGACTTAAACTATCAATAATAATAAAAGATACCTAATATTATCTAACATGCTCAATCAATTCAAACATACTATCATATTATACCTTACAGACTCAAGCCATACCCTTGGACCTCCTAAGATATTATACCTTAGCATCATTGGATAGCTCATCCATGAAAGCTATCAATTGCCACTAAGACACTATCTCATGATTCAAACAACAAGCTTATATCACAATTCTTATAGCTAACTTAATCTAGTAAGTTAAAGGTTAATTAGTAATGTTTGATTTGACATAATAATACTGTTGTGAAAAGGTGAACTTAGACAAGGTATTAAGAGAATACTAAAATAGTATCATGGCAATTATAATTTTCCACAATCAACAAGTTCAATTTAACTCACAATAAACATTCTTATGCATGAAAGACATATCTATATCATAATATGCATCTCATGAGTGTCAAAACATAGACACGTTCTAAATAGCTAGTTTCAAGGATCCATAACTCCACCATAGTTAGCTCAAACATCCTCATGGACATAAATATATCCATGGTTAATATCTAACCTCATGGAAATCAACCTATGGATCATAAAATATAAATCATAAATGTAAACATATCCATGATCAAATAACATCAAAGATGCAAAATAGGGAATAAAAACCCCCACACACCTATTTAAGTTCAGCCATTTGGAGTTACAAATCCACATGCTTCTCTACCTAATTGAAAAGAGACCAAACACATAAATAAGATCAAGTTCTTATTTTATCTCAAGATGTTCCCCCATATAATAGAGATCTCAAGGTTTACTAATTCACCCAAGAAAATTAGACAATCTCACCCAGTATATACCTCTAGGTTTAAGTCTAACCCTTGGTGTTATCAAGGTTATAATGTTCTAAGCACCTACTGATGACTTGCCCATAAAAGTCAATAACATATACCAAACATCATTTTCTCAATTCTAAGGGTAAAACAACTATCATCAGTTATCCATCAACTTGTCCATACAAGTCAATAGTTGATAGGTGATGCTTTCTCCAACATAAATTAATGAGGGAAATATTGACATAACCAAAGCTACAGGTAAGCATTACAAGGTGATTTTCATAAATTTACCTATTTCTACACAATCACACATACACATACACATTCTATAATATAAGAACTTACAACAATTCACGTTTGCATAATCATAATATTATTTAACTCATTCAACAAGCTAAGTGACTTTATAGAGGTCAAAATATATCCTTCTCAAGCATATAAGATTTGAACTATCCATAAAAGGCATATAGTTACATCCATGGTTTAGTAAGCACATAATCATATAAGGTTTCAATTCAATCTTAGCAAGACAACATAGACATATAGGTGGAATTCAATCATCACAATGCATATATATACATGCTAATATAGGTCAATCATGCATAACAATAGACACATATCTATTATGTGTATAATTTTATCCATCCAAAAGCACACTAAGAAAATACAACCCTTTGCAAGGTTATGCAAAATCACACAAAAATACAACCATATTTTCAAGTATATGCTAAAAATAAAGTGTAATGTGTCAAAACTCATCCCAAAACCTTTAAGCATAAGGTCTGATACTAGATCAAATAACACAAAAAAAATTAAATGACATTATTAGTATAAACTTTAGACCACATGCATGGACCAAGGCCTTGATTTTTTATGCAAGCAATGTTCCTTCAATGTACTCATGTACACATAACCAATAATTTACTAAAACCCATGTAGAGTTATACCCAATTCCATAAGTACACAACATATTTCATCATTGATTAAAAAAGTGTACAATCATGAAATAAAATGAAGACCAAAACATCATAGGTAATTATTCAAGTCCTACCAACTAAGGTTGACAACTTTCACATGTATTAGGATAACTACACAATTTCCAAATAATGTTTCAAGTTAACAAGTTCCCTAATTAACAATCATGACTATCATCATCTAAATAAATGAACAATGATATAATTTATGATCACTTTATTATTCATTCGATATTATTTAATGATATCCTAAAATTGAATCCATGCAATGATATTATATTGTCAATTAGCTAATGCATTTATGATCAATAAGAAGAAAGAATTAATAAAACATAATTATATTTCAGCTAGGTATATATTCTTTTAACATTGATTATTCAATAAACCATTAAATTTAAGTAAGAGGAACCATATTCAGTCCATGCAACTTTCACTTATACTTAATTATTTTATGGCCATAAATTTACTTAGTAATTAACAACAACAATAAACATTTGGTTTTTTAACCTTTCCTACAACCATAATTCTATTAAGGGAGTAACATATTTCAAAGGAATGATCAAACATCATTAATTAATATGGTTTCAAACACGATTAATTATATAATATCTATACATAACAATATATTTCAATGCAAAAATGTATATAAATTTCATAAACATCAATAGACTCCAAAGGATTGAATATATAAGATTCATACAATTAGTAATTATTTCTCTCAACAAGAATTTCTAGTCAAGTATAAAAATAGATGAATCTAAATAAAACATTGTAGTTAAGAAACTCTTTCAAAATAAATGTTTGAATATGTCATGACACATCGACATGCACTCATTTCTAGACAAAAAGAAGGAAAACTATACACATATTCATCCCTTAAGGATGGAGTCCAATGTATGTATACATTCAATGATTAATTCATCGATATAAGCATCAATCATGGAATAATAAATCACTTAAGAAATTTTATTTTATAATATAATTAATTTAAGATAACTTTCCTCGTCTACAAGTGGACAATTCATCTAGAATTTAAATTCAACATATTCATATACTAGGCTGACCTTAGTTATAATTTAAACTCATAATTGTATTAATTCTATAAATGTAACTAAGACTAGAATTAAAGTAAGCAAATCAACACCAAATAGATTAATTATCAATAAGTGTTCATACCTTTATATGTAGCCTTATATGTCCATGGTGTGAAATAAGAATTTCACTCATGCTTCCATCATATGCTAGCATCAAAAGTAAACCGATCTTGTTTATATATTCTATATACAAGCTGAAAACATCTTAAAAGAAAATATCTATATACTCCTGCTATCTCATGAGATAGAAAACATATCAATAGAATCCTAAGTATATATGTACTGAAAGGAAATACGGTATCCCTTAAAGTTAAGATTTTAGCTTATTAACAATTTAAACCAACATACTTAATTATGCTCAAAACACCAAGAATAAATTATGCATTTGCGTAAGTAAATCCCTACTTAGATTTAGCATAAAATACTCATCTCAAGATAAAAACCCAAGGACATGAAAATGGTTAAATTCAAAAATGTAAGTGAACTTCAATATCTTACCATGTCTCAACATTTTAAGCTTTTTACTTATTTTTTCCCACATGATCTATTTTCAAATAGAAGGTTAGCATACCATAAATTCCAAGTATATATAAACCAATGACATTGTTATAAATTGTAAGTAGGGATACCCACTGCAAGATGCTAAAAGGTCATAGCTATGAATTTATAAACTAAATCCATGTCCATAACATTTGGTAATACAAGACCTAGAAAACCTTCAAGCATATGGTCAGCCTCAAACATCATAGATACCCCATACTCAAAATTACATGCTATAACATAGCTCTTTAAGCCTAGTCTAGGAATAATTTAACATTAATAGTAGAATCAAGAAATCAAATTATAAGACACGAACCAAAAAACATATAACTCAAAACAATTTATACTTATCCAAAGACATAGTTCAATAAATGCAAAAAATAAAAACAATCAACACATATAGACTTGTCAAAGCATTCATCATGACTTCAAGTCATACACCAAATTCTCACAATAATAACTCAATGATTCAATTAACCATCATAACTAAAAATTAGTTAATGTCAATACTTGATATAATGGATTCATGGAATCATCACAAGGTCTCACAACCCCTTATAGTCTCCAAATCTTAAAAATAATGTCAAATATTTTAAACAAAACAACAGTCTTCTATAATTCTCTTAATTTAAAATTCAAAAACCTCTTGTTAAAAATATCAATTCCAACAGGCTTGGTCTATATCCCAACAAATCAATATGATGTAAAATACATAGGAATTCCTCAATAAAACCAAAACCCATCCATAACAAAAATTTTCTATTCAACTTAAACATGCATAACTAGTGTAACATAAAAAAGTAGTCAATAATATGATTCAAAAGAACCTTATTACAAATATAAAAATTTGCCTATAAAAATAAAGATAACCCAATTTGATTTACAAATTATTAGACACAAATCAAAGAACACATGGTGTGCGGATAATAAAACTAAGTACAATGACCTATTTGAAAGAGTGCAAGGTCAAATGAACCAAGAAGAAAAACAAATAGCATAGAATCCTTAAGAAAAAGGCAAGATTTAATAAAAATAAACTAAAAAACATTAATATACTTACTTGAGATATATTCAAGAATTTATATGTGTATTTCCATAAAATAAATAAAATGATGCAATCATAAACATCCAAATTCCCATATTTTATTTTGGATGATGATCCAACTATGTATAATAAGATTCAAAACAATGAGCCTATTGAAAATGGACATTGCATTTATGTGAAAGAGGAAAATAAAAATCCCCTCCTAAAAGTTGTAGAGAACCCTTAAAATAATAACACTCACCCAGGGTAAAATATAAATGCACATGCATATAAAACTAGATAGATAAATCCAATTCTTTTTCCTAGTTTATATGAAAAAAGATAATTTATTTAGCTCACTAGGCACTCAATACACAACCTAAATTCTTATGAATGCATCAATGCATATCCATCACCCAATATCCTTTCTAATTTTCATTTAAATACAAATAAACAAAACTATAGTCGCAAAATTACTTACTCAAATCAATGTAGTGGAGAAAAAACCCAAATAATGAATATAGATTCTGTAACCAGGTCTATAATAACCTTTCTTTTCCACATAGTGAAATCAAACACATAAAAACAAAGCCAAAGACCTAACTCTCTAATTTTCTCCATCTTCTCCCCATCCTTCTCTTCCATTATTCATTTCATTTGATCTTGCATTTTAGATGAAAACATAGATTCCTTTAGAGATTTACTTTTTATTTCCTAACCTAAGTATACATAGCGTTCTACCATTGTTTGTTTTATTTTAAATTTGTTTGCTAGCATAGTCATTCAAAGAGTACCCAGATATCCCATGCCCATTTCCTAGCCTTCCACTTGCTTCGACCCCTATTTACCACTCCTCACAGAGTAAAAAGAGATCTAAACCAACAAAACATAATGGAAAAAATCTCAAGTAAAATAAGGTTCTAGCAAACAAAAAAAGGAGATTTAAACTAACCAATCATAATGCAAAAATCTTAGATAAAACCTAGTTTTGAGCTAACATTTTTTATCTTGCATATAAAGGGAACTGTAGTCTCTCCTTTCCTTCCCCCCTCCATCACATCCTTCACCCATACACCAGCTTCCTTCCACAAAACTCCAAGAACACCTCCCCATTCCCATTGAATTCAGGTAGTGAATACTAAGGAGAAAGAGAGACGTCTCCCCCAAGCCGTCAACCAAATCTCCTCTAGCACCCCCAATGTACCAACCATAATAAATGCAATATTAAAAAATACTAGGTCAATAAAATGTAATAATAATTAAATATAATATTTTAAATATCATGTTGTTTGTACCATCTAAGTTAATTTAGGTGGTCAACTCTAATGTCTAAGAGGGGTCATGGGGGTACTTTAGGTGAGTCCACCAATGATGTCCAAGTCACCCTAAAATATTAACTCATGAAAGGCTGAGGGTGGCGATGTGTGTGTGTGTGTGTGTGTGTGTGTGTGTGTGAGAGAGAGAGAGAGAGAGAGAGAGAGAGAGAGAGAGAGAGAGAGAGAGAGAGAGAGAGAGAGAGAGAGAGAGAGAGAGAGAGAGAGAGAGAGAGAGAGAGAGAGAGAGAGAGAGAGAGAGAGAGATCATAAACAAGGAGTTTAAGTAGGAAAGAAAATGACCATCAATATGATAACCATGCAAGATCCAAATAATAATATGATAAAATACAAAAGACTAGATGTGATAAAGGAATGACATAGAATGTGACAATACAAATGTAATAATAAGACTGTATAATGGCAAGAGGATAAACCTAAAACACATGAATAACTATCAAAACATATTCAACTACCTAGGAATCATGTCGATCAATCAAATACTGATGCTAAAGTCTAAACTAGATAATATATCAGTACCAAAACCATAAAATAAACATCAGTAGTAACTGATCAATAATAGATAAAATAATACTTAACTCATAATAAAACAATGATCACATAAAGTAGTCCATATATAATCATGTACGTAAATTAAAACATGATATGTCATCAGCCTATAGTCAACATGTCAACCTAATAAAATCCACCACTACTCTCTAACTAGATAAAAGTAAAGCATAAATCAGTTGTACTTGAGATAATGATATCTATAATGTCATTTAAATATCAAAAAGTAAGGTCATAACATAATAATGCATTAAACTAAAGAAACATACATATCAAGATAAATGAATGTAATATAAGTAGTATAAGTATTTCATAGTAAAAATTAATCCAAATGTGAGTATCAACCATCATATCATAAACAAGGAGATTAAGTAGGATAGAAAATGACCATCAATATGATAACCATGCAAGATCCAAATAATAATATGATAAAATACAAAAGAATAGATGTCATAAAGGAATGAAATAGAATGTGACTATACGAATTAAATAATAAGACTATATAATGGCAAGAGGATAAACGTAAAACACATGAACAACCATCAAAACTCATTCAACTACCTAGGAATCATGTCAATCAATCAAATACTGATGCTAAAGTCTAACCTAGATAATATATTAGTACCCAAACCATAAAATAAACATCAATTAGAACTGATCAATAATAGATAAAACAATACTTAACTCATAATAAAACATTGATCACGTAAAGTAGTCCATATATAATCATGTACGTAAATTAAAACATGATATGTTATCAACCTATAGTCAGCATGTCAACCTAATAAAATCCACCACTACTCTCTAACTAGATAAAAGTAAAGCATAAATCAGCTATACATGAGACAATGATACCTATAAAGTCATTTAAATATTAAAAAGTAAGGTCATAACATAATAATGAATTAAACTAAAGAAACATACATATCAGGATAAATGAATCTAATACAAGTAGTATAAGTATGTCAGGGTAAAAATTAATGCAAATGTGAGTATTAACCATCATATCATAAATAAGGGGTTTAAGTAGGAAAGAAAATGACCATCAATATGATAACCATGCAAGAGCCAAAAAATAATATGATAAAATACAAAATACTAGATGTGATAAAGGAATCAAATAGAATGTGACTATACAAATGAAATAATAAGACTGTATAATGGTAAAAGGATAAACCTAAAACATGTGAATAACCATCAAAACTCATTTAACTACCTAGGAATCATGTCAATCAATCAAATATTGATACTAAAGTCTAACCTAGATTATATATTAGTACCCAAACCATAAAATAAACATCAGTAGTAACTGATCAATAATAGATAAAACAATACTTAACTCATAATAAAACATTGATCACATAAAGTAGTCCATATATAATCATGTACGTAAATTAAAACATGATATGTCGTCAACCTATAGTCAGCATGTCAACCTCATAAAATCCACCATTACTCTCTAACTAGATAAAAGTAAAACATAAATCAGCTATACTTGAGATAATGATATCTATAATGTCATTTAAATATCAAAAAGTAAGGTTATAACATAATATTGCATTAAACTAAAGAAACATACACATCGAGATAAATGAATCTAGTACAAATAGTATAAGTATGTCAGGGTTAAAATTAATCCAAATGTGAGTATTAACCATCATATATCTTATTCACAATATCCACCTCAACATCTCGCATCAACACAAGTAATCATTAGTTGAATACTAGCAAAACATGCTAAATAGGATATAATCAAACATATGTAAACGGATACAAGGTTGGGTTGTGACACCATTACTTTATTATTTAGAAAATAAATATATAATTTTATTATGTGGAATTAAAAATTTGTTTTCATTCAAAAGTAAAAATAAATTTTAGCTGTGAATGTATATATAATTTGAATAAAATATAACCCAATTTATTATGATATTTATGTATAGTAACTAAACTAGATATGTGGCATATTGAATGAATGTCCCAAGTGTTTCTTAATTTTCAATTTTATGCTTCAAATTAATTTTTAAATGAATGTTGTTATTTTAATTGTGAGGATGACAAGGTTGTAAATATAGTATAAATTTATTCTTATATAAATTTATTAAAATAAAAAAAAATCTAAAGTGTGGTTATAATGGAATAACTTGACAATACATCGAACAATTGATACAATTCATATAGTGGGTGCTTAGAAACATGCCTAATTTAAATCTCATTGATATTCTAATAGCCACTATGAATGATGACATATAGTTTTAGGTGTAGTACATAAGATAATTTACATAGATGTCATAGACATGATAAAGTAGACACTATGAAAGACTAGTATTGAACTACTCTAATAGTGATTATTTTTTCACTATTATAATTATGATACTAATTATTGTTTAATAGTTTTTATTGGTCTAAATTTCTATGAAAACATTCATGTACACATGTATTACATAAACGTCTCTCAAAATCTATAATCTATTCATGAAACTTTTAAAATTCCTTTTCCTTTTCTAAAGCTACAATCCATTCGAGGAGAGATGTGGGCAGTTTCATGGAATTATTTTTAAAACTATTCATATTTTTTATCCATTTATTTTATAATATAATGTTAAATAACCCTAAACTCTCATTCGTGTATTAAAATACATGAATCCGCATGATGCAGAGACATATCTTTTAAAGGCCATAACTTTTCACTTTTTAAAATGATTGAACTATCAATCATGTAGAAAAAAATATGAAGGAAAGAAGCATGTAGACATATACAAATTCTATGGTTATGTATAATTATAATATGTTTTGAGAGACATATGAGATCACCTAAGTAAATAAAATTACATTATAGTATATAAGGTCTTAAACCCTGATTATTTGTCTTTATAGCTATGAATAAGATTTCATTTTTTTCATGTTCATGCTCATTACTTCCATCATCACTATCATATGTTATTATGTCACTTACATTAGATGAGTTACTATCTTATTTAGTATAGAATATTATCTTGTTGTTGAATTACACTTTCCTAGCTTCATACATCCTGAAATCTTTTAATTTTTAAAAGGATTATAGATATTTTTTTATCATTTTCATGACATTAATCATGTTCTTCATCACGCTAAATCATATCCTTGTTAGGACACTTAGATGCAAAGTTAATAATATTAACAAATTTGAAACATTTGAAATTCAACTTACCCGATCCAAACCTCAATTTCCTAGGAAACATGGATATTATTTCATCATCATCAACATATAAACATACATCATCCTTGACCTTTTTGGATTTTATTTCTTCTTATCTTTTAATGTTGATTCCTTTTTGAGAGGCCTCCCTTCATTTTTTATAATCCAATAGGCATTCATGATATGATGAATACCATCCATATCTAATTTATCCAAATCTTGTATCGTTTCTACTCTAAACACCTTAGAATCAAACATAGTAGTTAGTGAAAAAACTATAGACTCTTTTATTTCTTTTCCTAATCCTCAAATGACATTGACCACTTCATCAACCGTTGATAAGTAAGATGCAATGGTTTCATCTTAATTCATATTCATAATTTAAAACTATTTTAAGTACATATGTAACTTATCCCTCTTCACCTTATTGTCTCCTTCATACATAGTCTTCAAATTGACTCATATCACCTTAGATGACTCACAATGCATCACCTTCACAAAATATGCCTCTGATAGGCCACATAGAATGATATTTATTAGTTTATAATTGTGGTCACTTTTTTTCATGTTTTATGTATCATTTGTGGTGTAGGATGTGGAATGTATTCATACAAAACTAAAATCCATATGTTATGACCCATTGATGTTAGATTTGTCTTCATTTTGATGCTCTTAAGGAAACCACCTTGAGTTTACTAAATACATGTCTTTACTTCAAGGATATCCTTTAGGATAGTAGGCCTACTTAAGAAGACATAATATGATATCAAATATTGAAATACAAATGAATAATAGGGGGTTGAAATAGTCATAAAAATATTTCTTGTCAATTTTACTTTAAAAATCATGAACCATTCAAACAAACACACACACACACACACACACACACACACACACACACCCACACACACACACACACACACACACACACACACACACACACACACACACATATATATATATATATATATATATATATATATATATATATATATATATATATCAAGCATAGGAACCTATCCACATAACCATGAAACACAAGAACATATCACATATGTGGGAAACATTAAATGGGAAGAAAACCAACCAGAATATTAAAATTCACTATATTCCTAAAAGACAAACACCAAATTTAGTGAAGAACTAACTTCACATGGAGCACCAACCCAAAGTAGATAAGCACCAAACTAGCTAGGATTTATCAAGCACCAAATTAAAAAGAAGCATAAAATACCTAGATGATTTACAACCATTTCATATAATTTATTTTTTTTCATAAAATTTATGACACCTTGTTTCTCAACCAACTGATCAAGAACACCTCTTTAGCTTTTCACATTCTTATCTATCTCAAACTGCCTTCTACGCCTCATCACTCAATTAGGTCTCTTCAACACTAATTATGTCATATGACATTGATATTCATATGAATAAAAACTATAAAATATTAATTAATGATCTTGTATAATATTTTTATGGTCTAAAATTCCTAGTTCTATGCAATAATATGTTATTTTACTCTCTTCCACTCTACATACTTAAATAGGCCTAAAACTACTTTGTATATATACTCTTGATTGTATACCTCTTGGTCATACATATAGACTAGAACACTTGTATTATAATTTAAATAGGTTTTATAACACATTTAATACATGTATCAATAATTAAAATTTGTTGTCCATGACATAAAATACTGAAGTCAATTTTAGGCCTTAAGGAGACCTAATTCAATTAGGCCTTCATTATCACACATTAGCCTTTGATCTCATTGGAAAAATTTAAAACTCAAAAAATGGTATAAAAATATAATATATAAATAAAATATACCTATAATAATCTCATATAATATCCACAACACTTTTTATAGCAAACCACCACTTGAATCACAACATTTGTACTGTTCACAATAAGGCCTTCTCATACACAAAAAGTTTGTCTTGAACTACTAAATATTAAACACAAATTATCTAGAAAACCATTTAAATAAATAAATTTAATATATAATTAAATAAATTCAAAACATCACCATGTTATATATATTCTATAACCTAGGGCAAAAGGACACAAATAATTTTCTGCAAATAGACCACTCAAAATTGTGAGAACACTCCAAAACTAAGTGATGAATAACTTGATATTCACCACATGAAAAAAAACTTTAGATGACCAATTATACTTTAAAAATATAATTTGACATATATATACCACTCTTAAATACATAAATATAAAGGTATAATGTCAAATATTGATCTTTTTGACCAATCTTTTGACCTTAGTATACACAGTCAAAACAAAAATAATCAAGCCATTCTGGGTTCAACATTTAAACCATTTTCACTAATTATATAAATTTATAAAAATCATGTATATGAAAATAATGTAAAATAAAAAAACACCATGTGAATTATATACTTCAAATTATCCTATAGTTTCTCAAACTTATCATAGTAACTTGCCTACCTAGAAATATCAGTTTACCTTAAAGCATAGTCATGGTGACTGAAAACTTCAGCACCTATGTATAACATATGAAATTAATTATTATGTATGTATATTATACTATGAAATTATTTTATCATTATTAGATATAAATATAATATGGTAAAATATCAAATATTGGACTCATAGATCAATCTTTTGACCCCCCTGTACACAAACCTCACTATGCTAGACAAGTCAATTTGTGATCAAATATTTACTATATTCATTGATCTCAAAACCTTATACCAAACATGACAATTTATTAAAATTAATGAGTTACATTCACATTATCTTAGTTTCATCACTATTTCATGATAACATATTCCTAATTATCTTCTCACTACTACATGGGTTTCTCACAATTTCCACCATTAGGTCTGTTAGCAAATAATTAAATTAGATGAAAATTTTAGCAAAATTTAAGGCTTGAAAATGTCCATAAACCTTCATGTACATGAAACATGAGTCTCCATATTCATTCTCCATCCATTTTCATAGTTTGACTTGTTCAACTCTGACTGCTACAACAAATCTCTAAGAAATTATCACTTTCCTATAGGGTATACTATCACACTTGAAAACTAAATCACCGTTATAGGTGATTCAGAGAGTTTTATACAACCTAAAATCACTTATCTATATATTTTAATGTATTTTGGGTATGTATGATCAATATCTTCAATATGAAGTCGTTACTAGGGTTCTAGGAGGGTTCTAACTAGTTTCCAATCTTAACAATCATTCATAAATCATAGTCCCCCAATAAAAAACAAATTATTGTGATTTTTATTTGGGAACCTCCACCATATATCATGGATAACATAGGATCCCATGTAGAGGTTTGATAAGCTAATGAGCATAATCAAAAACTACTCGAGGAGACAATCATTTATTTTGTGCACTCGAGAGACCTTATAACACATTTTCCTACCTTATCCTTAAATATATGATGTAAAAATTCATATAAATGATTAAAAAATCTTTTATCACCTTTTTTAATTCTCCCTTATTTGGATTTCTTTTGAAAACTGATATTGATATCATATTAGGCTACTCTCTGTCTCTCTTTGCTACAAACCACACTACACCTTAAAAATGACATTCATGCCTCTTTACATTCACTCTCCATCACTCTCACATAATTAAGAAACTTCGATCATGATAAATTATATCCATACATCATTTCTATGTCTTGACAATAGATCATGATGCCTCATTAAGGAAAGCATGGTTTAGGAGTGGTCTAGGTGCATATTTGGTCTAAAAGCCTTACCCCTATATGATTAACATCAGACTCTCATGAATTTTTAAATGCCTTATATACATTCTCAATAAACATCATACAACCACTTGTATTTATGTCTACTCATGTACTAGGCCATCATACTCATACCTTCTCACAAGGTCTTTTTATGTTATGACTAGTGCCATGACTAGTCTTCATAAGTACTTGAAATGTGACATCTGACCTTGGAACACTTATAAAATTATCTATAATTCACTTAAATTATAATAAAATTCTGAATAACTTCTCATAGGCCTATGGTTACTTAATTCACCAAACATTACTATGCACACCTTCTCACAGTATCTAGACAAGGCTTCTCAAGACACCTTATACTCAAGAAATACTACTCAAACATGCTTACCTCAACGTTATCAAATAATAAGAGTCATCTTAAATAAATTTCACACCATTGAAAACATCTTTACATCATACAATAGAATAATTATTAGGTTTCCGTCAAATTCTCTCTCAAAAGAATAGACATTTAGGTTGTCTTCAAAGTCTTTGTTGTCTCATGGTTGTGATGTCACATAATGAACACAAGCTCATACCTCAAAGTCAATTCGTAATGCATACTCACTATATGCACCTTGACATCAATGACATCAATGATAACACATCTCAACATGCCCTATCTCTCAAATCACATGCATAACTTACTGAATTTTTTTGGAAATGACTACCTAAGTAAAATGTGAAACATCTAATGAATATGGATATTCTGAAATTAGAAAAAATATAGAATATATAAGGAAACAACAAAGGAAAATACCTAGATATTGTAACAACTTCTTTTATTCTACTTTAAAAAATTTAATGATATTGGTCATTCTTAGTTATTAATTTATGTTATAAATCATGATATGACATAATATTGATTAGAGACATTAGGAGTGGATTTTTAAAAAGTAGGATACAATGACTTGGATAAGAAGTAGTGGGTATTATGTCTTGGGGGTTGGATTCAGTGGGTAAAAAGAATTTCCCTATTGATAAGAACATTTCATGTACAGTGACGTTGAGATCAACTATAGGTGAAAAATAATTAGACATGTCAATGCTATGTCAAATGTGTTAGGTGTTTCTAGAAAGATAATTACTAGATACATGAATAGGATTAAGGTCCTAGATTATAATAGTGTAAAACGAAATTTCACACTAATGGTCACTATTCCTCATTCAAATAAGATTGAGGAGGGTGTTCAAAGATTACTTTGCGATTTTTGGAATCATAATACTTGAGTTTATTCAAATTTTAGGGATGTTCATAACCATAGGATTTCTCCTAAACAGTGTGAAAAATATGATAAAATTGGATGTATTTAAGACAATGTGAAATGTATATCAAATTTTGTGCATAAAATCCACATGTTAAGATTGGACAATGAATGTTCAAGATTTTGAAATCTTGGTATGTGAATTAGAATAAAGTACTCGAAATATTTTACTATCATAATCATGTTATGTTTTAGATTCGTTATCAGGTATATAAATATATTAATTTCAAAATTAATGCACTTTATGACATTTTTGATTAAATTAGATTGAATGCTGCCTTATTAATTCATTTACAACATTTATTTGCATATTAATTTTTTTCAAGTGGACAAAAATTTGATGTAATCAGATTATGGTTTCTAGAATGCCCCTCTTGAGTGAATCAATGCATTTCTAACATTTATTATGTGTGATGAGTGAAATTATGGTGTGGTTGGTCTCATTAATTGCATTTAAGGTTACTGTGGAACTCGTGCAAATTTGTCTAAATTTTTGATAAGCAATGAAGACAATGACAAAATTTATATTGTGAATTGGATGGATTAAGTTCCAAGTTATTTATATAAATGTTTATTTGTTTATGTAAATTAGAATTAATTTTTAATAACAGGTACATATATGTGTTTGTATTTAGGTTCAAATATGTCAAATACTACACAAAAACACAAAAAATTGGTATAAGGTTAAAATTCACAAAAGATGTGGTCCATGTTGCCACTTTTATGGAAACCTTCTTACCCCCCTGTACACAAACCTCACTATGCTAGACAAGTCAATTTGTGATCAAATATTTACTATATTCATTGATCTCAAAACCTTATACCAAACATGACAATTTATTAAAATTAATGAGTTACATTTACATTATCTTAGTTTCATCACTATTTCATGATAACATATTCCTAATTATCTTCTCACTACTACATGGGTTTCTCACAATTTCCACCATTAGGTCTGTTAGCAAATAATTAAATTAGATGAAAATTTTAGCACAATTTAAGGCTTGAAAATGTACATAAACCTTCATGTACATGAAACATGAGTCTCCATATTCATTCTCCATCCATTTTCATAGTTTGACTTGTTCAACTCTGACTGCTACAACAAATCTCTAAGAAATTATCACTTTCCTATAGGGTATACTATCACACTTGAAAACTAAATCACCGTTATAGGTGATTCAGAGAGTTTTATACAACCTAAAATCACTTATCTATATATTTTAATGTATTTTGGGTATGTATGATCAATATCTTCAATATGAAGTCGTTACTAGGGTTCTAGGAGGGTTTAAACTAGTTTCCAATCTTAACAATCATTCATAAATCATAGTCCCCCAATAAAAAACAAATTATTGTGATTTTTATTTGGGAACCTCCACCATATATCATGGAAAACATAGGATCCCATGTAGAGGTTTGATAAGCTAATGAGCATAATCAAAAACTACTCGAGTAGACAATCATTTATTTTGTGCACTCGAGAGACCTTATAACACATTTTCCTACCTTATCCTTAAATATATGATGTAAAAAATCATATAAATGATTAAAAAAACTTTTATCACCTTTTTTAATTCTCCCTTATTTGGATTTCTTTAGAAAACTGATATTGATATCATATTAGGCTACTCTCTATCTCTCTTTGCTAGATCATGATGCCTCATTAAGGAAAACATGGTTTAGGAGTGGTCTAGGTGCATATTTGGTCTAAAAGCCTTACCCCTATATGATTAACATCAGACTCTCATGAATTTTTAAATGCCTTATATACATTCTCAATAAACATCATACAACCACTTGTATTTATGTCTACTCATGTACTAGGCCATCATACTCATACTTTCTCACAAGGTCTTTTTATGTTATGACTAGTGACATGACTAGTCTTCATAAGTACTTGAAATGTGACATCTTACCTTGGAACACTTATAAAATTATCTATAATTCACTTAAATTATAATAAAATTCTGAATAACTTCTCATAGGCCTATGGTTACTTAATTCACCAAACATTACTATGCACACCTTCTCACAGTATCTAGACAAGGCTTCTCAAGACACCTTATACTCAAGAAATACTACTCAAACATGCTTACCTCAATGTTAGCAAATAATAACAGTCATCTTAAATAAATTTCACACCATTGAAAACATCTTTACATCATGCAATAGAATAATTATTAGGTTTCCATCAAATTCTCTCTCAAAAGAATAGACATTTAGGTTGTCTTCAAAGTCTCTCTTGTCTCATGGTCGCGATGTCACATAATGAGCGCAAGCTCATACCTCAAAGTCAATTCATAATGCATACTCACTATATGCACCTTGACATCAATGACATCAATGATAACACATCTCAACATGCCCTATCTCTCAAATCACATGCATAACTTATTGAATTTTTTTGGAAATGACTACCTAAGTAAAATGTGAAACATCTAGTGAATATGGATATTCTGAAATTAGAAAAAATATAGAATATATAAGGAAACAACAATGGAAAATAACTAGATATTGTAACAACTTTTTTTATTCTACTTTAAAAAATTTAATGATATTGGTCATTCTTAGTTATTAATTTATGTTATAAATCATGATATGACATAATATTGATTAGAGACATTGGGAGTGGATTTTTAAAAAGTAGGATACAATGACTTGGATAAGAAGTAGTGGGTATTATGTCTTGGGGGTTGGATTCAGTGGGTAAAAAAGATTCCCTATTGATAAGAACATTTCATGTACAGTGATGTTGAGATCAACTATAGGTGAAAAATAATTAGACATGTCAATGCTATGTCAAATGTGTTAGGTGTTTCTAGAAAGATAATTACTAGATACATGAATAGGATTAAGGTCCTAGATTATAATAGTGTGAAACGAAATTTCACACTAATGGTCACTATTCCTCATTCAAATAAGATTGAGGAGGATGTTCAAAGATTACTTTACGATTTTTGGAATCATAATACTTGAGTTTATTCAAATTTTAGGGATGTTCATAACCATAGGATTTCTCCTAAACAATGTGAAAAATATGTTAAAATTGGATTTATTTAAGACAATGTGAAATGTATATCAAATTTTGTGCATAAAATCCACATGTTAAGATTGGACAATGAATGTTCAAGATTTTGAAATCTTGGTATGTGAATTAGAATAAAGTACTCAAAATATTTTACTATCATAATCATGTTTAGTTTTAGATTCTTTATCAGGTAAATAAATATATTAATTTAAAAATTAATGCACTTTATGACATTTTTCATTAAATTAGATTGAATGTTGCATTATTAATTCATTTACAACATTTATTTGCATATTAATTTATTTCAAGTGCACAAAAATTTGATGTAATCAGAATATGGTTTTTAGAATGCCGCTCTTGAATGAATCAATTCATTTCTAACATTTATTATGTGTGATGATTGAAATTATGGTGTGGTTGGTCTCATTAATTGCATTGAAGGTTACTTTGGAACTTGTGCAAATTTGTCTAAATTTTTGATAAGCAATGAAGACAATGACAAAATTTATATTGTGAATTGGATGGACTAAGTTCCAAGTTATTTATATAAATGTTTATTTGTTTATGTAAATTATAATTAATTTTTAATAACAGGTACATATATGTGTTTGTATTTAGGTTCAAATATGTCAAATACTACACAAAAACACAAAAATTTGGTATAAGGTTAAAATTCACAAAAGATGTGGTCCATGTTGCCACTTTTATGGAAACCTTCTTAAATTTGATTGATCCTCATATAAAACATTGTCTATATGAAAATTATAAACCAAATGAGTTTACAACAATTAGTAACACATTCCCTTAAGATCTATTGTGTTTGTGGTTGACTCTACTGAAAATTATTCATTTTCTCATCGAAAGGATATTCAAAGACAATGTTATCACATTATGTAGGTGACTATCATGGTGCATGTATGTTATCAATATGGAAAACATGATTAATATGGGGTTTTGATTTATTATATTCAATCATTAATCATAAATTAATATCATTTTTACATTAGTGATGATAAAGATCGTGATACACAATTTGTTCAACATTGTTTTAAGTTGTTTCTTCAAGATCTTGATAAATATCACATAAATTTTGAAAAACACTATGTTTGGTCAAATAGTTTTACATCATAATTCAAATATTCAATGAATTTTAATTCACTTTATATATGTGATAAATTTCTTAACAGGCCTCATGAGTGGACTTTTTTTTAGAGTGGTCATGGGAAGGGGGAACACGATGGTACTAGTTCTCACATAAAGAGTGCTCTAAGGAAATGGGGCATGAAAAATTATCTAGATCATTTGAGTTATGCCTATAATATAATTAAATGATGTAGAGTGAATTTTGAAAATAGTGCATCTCTAGTTTGGAAGAAGCCACCCCCACACATGGTGTTTTGGGAAATTATAGGTACGCTATGCATTTAATGTATTCCATTCATTAATATTAAGTGCATGTTATTATGTTTAATTTCTCAATTAGTTACAAATTTAAACATGAATTGTTTGCACATTAGTTCATGGTTTGAAAAGGATACCAAATACTAGTTATGTACATTATGTGATGAGCACCAATAATCGTAACTGGGCACTCAAAATAAGAGATTATTCTTATTTTTTTGTTACAATTTCATGGTAGGATACTAGAAATGTATAATAGATAAGCATGTGGTTATGTTAAGTAGTGGTATATGATATAACTAATTGTCAATGATTCATATGTGGCAGATCAAGATGACAATCTCAAATATGTTTCTTTGATATCATCCTAATATGACCACATATCTGGGGTAGTTAAAATAGGTAACTATCTAAGCCTTGCTCTATATATTTGATTATTTGATATAGGGTAGATACAATTGTTTATTTTTTATATTCTAATAACAATCCATGGATCATATAATATATTGTTTATTATAGGATATGAACTTCAGGTTATGGGTATAGAAGACAACACTAAAAATGTTAGTTACCACTTGTTGCGGTGCATAAAACAAAGGAACAAGTTAAGCAAAGATATGATAAGTGAAGGGACATTGTTTCATATTGGATTTATTGTGTTATAGGTGACATATTTGGTAGAATTAAAATTTCTTCGAAGTGGACTTTAGTTTATTGATTATGAACTAGATAACAAGGTCTTGCATTATAGCCACCACGTTATTACAACTAGATTATATCATTCTAGAATGAAACAAACACATGGATGAACTAAGTTGACACTAGACAAGGAAGATCATGAAAAGATCTTGCATGTTATTAAAAGAAAATCTGAACTAATTAGACTTATATATTTTTTCATAGTTAATATATTTCTCCTTTTTACAATGTTAATCTTAAATTGAAATTCTTTTATTTAAGATATTTTTCAATCAAATTGAATAATTTCAAATGGAATATTTATTTTTTCTTACACTAGATTTAATACACGGTCATTATTGAAGCTATACTCTAGTAATATACATAGTATTGTGTAGTGTACTATCCAAGGGTGGACCCTTGTGAACCTTATTTTGGGTATAATATGACTTACATTATTAATTAGTATCTATTTTTAATCAAAAATTGTTTTTAAACCAATGGTGGAAGCATAATTTATTTAGATTAGAAAAGTACAACACCTTGAATAGAGTGGCTTCCTAAATCTTGTAATTAAAAATACAAATAAACACATACATCAAAGAAAAAATTTAGACTATTTCGTGGATCCAAAACAACCCTAACACTCATGTGATCATAAAATGGTAGTGTTCACTATAATAAAAATACTGACTAATCTCCAAAAGACTCATCCATTATTGAATATAGACACGCGTGGTAATATGCACTATAGGCATAACCTAGATCAATAAAAGACTCATCCATGATTGAACATCATTTTTTAAAATCCCTTTCAAGTATTTTTACACTATTCTCCAAAAATATTATATAGTGCCCTTGTTCAGCTTACATATATGCATAACTTGTAAAGTCAACTAGCTCCATATTTTCTTCCTTGAAGAGTTAGGTACCATTCACAACATGTATTTGTAAATCTTTCTTAGTGGTTTTGTCAATGTTTACTATAAGAATAAGGTTCTTTTGACACATTTATGATAGCTATGGAGTAGAATTATAAAATCTAGTTACTCTAACAACATCACCATGCTTGTACTTGTAAATCCTTGTAATATACAGAGGTATTAAAGGTTCACAATTCTCCATATCATAGAATATTTTAGACACTACAATATAGAATTCAATACATTTTATTAATAAAACAAAAAAATTAAAAGAGAAATAAAAAAATGCAAAATGCAAAATGACATCACCAACCCTGTACCTATAAAGCCCTATAAAAGATAGATGCATTCAAAGTTCAAAATTTTCAATATCATAGAAAATTTCAAACACTAAAAATTGCATCATGCTTGGGATAAACTTCTGGATCCCCCAAAGTGAAGATAAAGCTTTAGTAAATGTGATATTTGAACAATTATGTAAATGTGTGAAAGGATTTCTTGATATGTTGTGTAGCTCATCTGTTCATTGGACTTCTAAGAACTTATGACCTCTTATGAATAGATTATTTGCTCATACCTCTATGTGGACTTATGACCTCGTATGCATATGTTCTCTGCCCATACCATTTTGATATTCTTATAACAAGTATTATCCATACCACTATGTTCTTTATCTCCTATGGAAATATATGTTGAAGAATGTGAACCATTATAGTTCCAATCACTTATGCTAGTGGTAAATTGGATAATATTGAATCTTCTCCATTACATGATGCCAACATCAAATTTGATACAAGCATCACTATTTTGGATTTGATTTGTTTTCTAGTCAGCTATGACCTAATAAGTTAGTATTATAATCCTTATTTGAATACTTCTTGATCTTTGAGTATCAAGGGATAATAAATATTGTATTGTATTTAAACATAATAGTTGCATATAAATTTCTCCTAGTAGGAAACCATGCAAGATTTTATACTATATGAAATTGTAAGAGACAAATGAAAATTATAAATCAATAATTATATTGTTTTTAAAAATATATAAATTTGTTAGAGTATTAGGTAATGAATGTAATAGTTCAAAAAATTATCATCCTCTGCAACTCTCTTTTTATTATTATGCTCCTCAAAACCTATAATTTGTGAATGACCTATTTCAATGTATGTATGGTTTCGACTCCATAACCTTTACCGACATCTTAACTTGTTCAAAAATGGGATGTTTCAAACACGGTATGGACTTCTATCAAAGAATTTAAAAAACAATGTTTTTTGTCAATGTGGTAGTTTCAAGTGCCTCATAGACATGTATGCAAAATGTGGAAGTGTATAAAAAATGTCCTGTGAACTATTTGACAAAATTACTCAAAGAGATTTGGTTTCATGGACTGCCACGATTACATGGTATGCTACTATGCACAAAATGTGTTTTTAAAAATGCCATGCAAACTATTACGAAAATGTATTATGATAATGACCTTTTCCAGTAGCCTGCCAGTCTATACTGAAATGGGAGCTCTAAAACATAGAATTGACAAATACCAAACCATAATCAAAGGTTGCTTTTTATTAGATGTTGTAGTTAAAAAAAATATATAGAGAATCGCTGAAGGTATTATGACTATTGTATATAACCCTTATATGCAAAAGTGACATTGTAATATTCTACTGTAGCGTACAATAGTTATGACTCACATGTAATACTCTGTAGATCATGTTTAAAACCAATGACATCCTGGGAAGTAGTCAACTTGCGCAGCAGTTCCACATACGGAGCACAGGCAGATCATAGGAGTCTAAATTGGACTGTCTTCAAGCATCTAAAAAGAAAGTGAAAGAGCTAAAGAGGTTGCCAAAAGCCTTTGATTGATTCCTACTAGAGAGTTTCCAAGCTCACATGAAGCCAAGAGCGTAGCAAGTCACCTGGGAGAAAGTGTAGCATGGAAATTTAAAGAAGTTGATGTTCATTTTGAAAGGTTCAGCGTGAGACATGGCAATGAATAATAGTATTTCTTAGCCTCAAATTCCTATTTTTAATGCTAAAAATTATGATTTTTGGGCAATTAAAATGAGAAAATTGTTTTTCTCACAATATGTTTGGGATTTGGTAGAGAATGGTTTTCTAGAACCACAGGATAAGGCTCCCCATCAAACATTAACATGAGCACAAAAGGAAGAGCTTAAAGAGAATAAGAAAAAAGATACAAAAGCTTTATTTCTAATCCAATAGGCATTGAATAAATCTATTTTTTCCAGAGTTGTAGCAGCAATGAGATCTAGATCGTCTTGGAAAATCTTGGAGACTACCTATAATGGTAATACAAAGGTAAAAATTACTAAATTGCAATCTCTTAGAAGAAGTTTTAAAAATTTGCAAATGAATGATTCAGATTCAATAGACCAGTTTATGGGTCAAGTGTTGAATATATTGAATCAAATTAGATCTAATAGAGAAACTATAATGGATCAGAAGATCATAAAAACAATACTCAAGAGTTTACCCAACAAATTTGATGCAATAGTTGTAGCTATTGAGGAAACCAAGGATTTGGAATAGTTATCAGTAGATGAATTAATGGGTTATTTGTTAACACATGAATCTAGAATGAATAGGAATAACAATACTTCTCTTGAGAATGCTTTCAAGTCATAGGTATCATTTAGCAGAGGAAGAGGAAGAGGAAGGTCAAACATTAGAGGAAGAGGCAGAGGCAGAACTGGAAGGAACAATCCAGATCAAGGTGAAAACAGTAATCAAAACTACAACAATAGAGGACATGGCAATAATCACTTCAAAAAAAGTTAATAGAGGTTTGATAAATGTAACATTCAATGTTATTACTATAAAAAATATGTACATTATGCAAGTGAATGTAGAAAGAAACAAGGAAATGTGGACAAGTAGAATGTTAATTATACAAATAAATCTAGTTCTAATCATGGAAGCTTATTTCTCACTTGTCATGTTACTCAAGAAAATACAAGAGATATTTGGTTCTTAGATAGTGGATGTAGTAATCATATGACATGGAATAAATAATTCTTTGCTAGTATTGATGATTCCATAAAATCTGAAGTGAAATTAGGAAATGATAACAAAGTGGATGCAATGGGTAAAGAAGTAATAAATGTTTTGGCAAAAATTGTTGAAAGAAGGTTTATTCTTGATGTTTATTTTATACCTAGACTAAAGCATAATCTTGTGAGTGTGGGATAGTTAGTACAGAAAGGTTATAGAGTATCCTTTATGGATAATGTTTGCACAATATTAGACAAGTTTTCGAGTGACAGGTTGATAGGAAAAGTGGAGATGACCAAGAATCGGATGTTCCCTCTTTGAATTCAGTGCATCCAAGGAGAAGAAGCCCACTTCAAAACCATGTATCTAGACCAATCATGGCTATGGTACTTAAGGTATGGATATTTACATTTTGAAGGTTTGAATTTGTTACAAAAGAAAAATATGGTGAAGGGATTACCACCAATAGAACAGCTAGGAAGTTCATGTGAAAGTTGCATTCTGACAAAACCACATCAAGAGGGCTTTCCAGTAGGAACTTCATATAGAGCAAATGTAATATTGGAGCTAGTCCATAGTGATTTATGTGGACCAATGCAAATTCCATCATTTGGAGTTAGTACTTATTTTCTAACCTTCATTGATGAATTTAGCAGAAAGACATGGATATATTTTCTAAAAAATAATTCTGAAGCCTTTGAAAGTTTAAAGAATTCAAGGCTATGGTTGAAAAGTAGAGTGGCCTTTACATCAAGGTACTTAGATAAGATAGAGAAGGTGAATATATGTCTAATGAATTTCAAGATTTTTACAGATATCATGGCATTAAAAGGCAACTGACTACAACATACACACCATAGTAGAATGGTGTATTAGAAAGAAAGAATAAAACAATCATGGAGATAGCTAGAAGCATGTTGAAGGCCAAAAATTTGTCAAATGAATATTGGGCAGAAGTAGTAGCATGTGTAGTATATATTATGAATAGAAGCCCAACAAAGAGTGTTAGAGATCAAATTCCACAAGAAGCTTGTAGTGGTAAGAAGCATAGTGTACATTTCAAAAATTTTGGTTGTATTGCATATTCTCTTATACCATATAAATTGAGAAGAAAACTTGATGATAGAGGTGAGAAATGCATTTTTATTGGCTATAGTGAAGAATCAAAGGCTTATAAGTTGTATAACCCCATTTCAAAGAATGCGATTATTAATACAGATGTTGAATTTAAGGAAGAAGTAGCATGGGATGGTAGCACCATCAGGATTGGAGAACCAATTCCCCAAAATGAAGAAGAATCTGAAGAAAAAAATTTGCAAGGTGATCAATCCTCTCCACAAGCAAGAACAAGCACTCCAATAACAACACCTAGGAGCTTTGAACAAGTTGAATCATCTGGTCATGCATGTCATCCTACTCCAAATTCACAAGTAAGTGATCAATCAGATCCAACTCTTGCCACTTTAAGATCAAGATTTAAAGGTAAGAAAATGAAAAACTTAAATGAGATTTATAATCAAGAAGAAGAGAAGTTATATTTGTGTTCAAATTTTGCAATTTTGTCTCAAGATCCTGTGTATTATGAAGAAGCAGTTAATGAGGAACATTGGTTAAAAGCAATGGATGAAGAGATGAATGCCATTGAATGAAATCAAACATGGGATCTAACTAATATACCTAAAGATAAGGATTACATAGGAGTCAAATGGGTTTATAAGACCAAATTTGATGCAGAAGGAAATGTTGAAAAACACAAGGCAAGGTTAGTAGCAAAAGGTTTTGCACAAGAACATGGAATTGATTATAATGAAACATTTGCTCCAGTTGCTAGACTTGATACTGTTAGAATAGTTTTAGTAATAGATGCTCAAAATAATTGGAATGTATATCAAATGGATGCTAAATCAACTTTCTTGAATGGTTTCCTTGATGAAGAAGTATATGTGAAAAAAGCACGAGGTTATGAAGTGAAAGGACATGAAGAAAAAGTCTATAGATTGAAGAAGGCCCTTTATGGTCTTAAGCAAGCACCAACAACATGGTATAGCAGGATTGATTCATACATGACAAAAAATGGATTTAGCAGAAGCAATAGTGAGCCTACACTGTACACAAAAATTAACAAAGGTCAGATTTTGATTGTGTGTTTATATGTTGATGATTTGATTTTCACTAGAAATTTGTCTGTAGACACATTTAAATCAACAATGAAGAAAGAATTTGAAATGAAAAATTTGGGATTAATGATGTGTTTTTTGGGCATAGAAGTTGTACAATCAGAGAAGGGAATTTTTATTTGTCAAACTAAATATGCAAAGGATGTGTTAAGGAGGTTTAAGATGGTGAATTGTAAACCAACACCTACACCAGTTGCTACAAGGACCAAAATTAGCAAAGAAGACAAAGGGTATAATGTTGATTCTACAACATTTAAAAGACTAGTTGGTAGTTTGATGTATCTTAGAGCTACAAGACCAGATATCATGTATGGGGTCAGTTTAATCTCTAGATTCATGGAGTCACCAAAAGACTCACATTGGCAAGTTGGAAAGAGGATATTGAGATATGTGGCATGAACAACAGAATATGGAATTTTATATTCCATAAATAATGATTTTTATTTGATTGGTTATACTGATAGTGATTTTGCAGGTAGCATTGATGACTAAAAGAGTACTTCTGGACATGCCTTTCTTTTAGGAACATGTGTGGTCACATGGGCATCCAAAAAGCAACCTATAGTGACACTTTCATTAGCTGAAGCAGAGTATGTAGCAGCCACATTAGCGGCATGTCAAGCAACTTGGATGAGGAGAATAACGACAGATTTATAACAAGCACAGATGGAGTCAACACCAATCTTTTGTGACAACAAATCAGCAATTGCATTATCAAAAAATCATTTTTTTCGCAAGAGGAGCAAGCACATTGATACAAGATTTCATTTTATCAGAGAGTTAGTGAACAATGGAGAAATCCATTTGGATTTCTGCAGATCTGAAGACCAATTGGCATATATATTCAAAAAAGCATTAGCAAAGGAGACCTTTGAATATCTAAGACAAAATTTAGGCATTGTAAATGCTGAAGTAGTTTGTGGTAGAAATTAAGGGGGAGTGTTAGAGACTGGAGATAATTTCTCCACTTAACTGCCTGTTGCACCTCCTTTTTCTATTCGCTCCTTCTCATGCATGCACAACAGTTAACTATCAGTTAGTTCAAACAGTTAGAGAAGCAGTTCAGTTTCAGTTTGCATGCAAAGACTATAATTAGTCTTCAGTTTGCTTTTTCAATTATTTTTTTGTTTTCAAATCTATTTAAAGGACCCATGGGCGCAGTATTGTAAGAAAGATCAAAAAAATTAATAAAATTCTTGTTTTTATGATTGCCGTAGCAATCTGAGGGTTTCTGTTATTTATTTTTTCTGTTTTTATTTGTCTTTTGTCTTTGACAGATGTTGCAATTAAAAATTTAGTTAATCTATGCATATAGATCACTAGCAGTTAGATATATGTCAACATCAATATAATATGGCTTTAACATTATTCATCCCGTTTCTACAAGAAGTCTAAAAAGGAAACATCACTGCTTACATTGATATTTTTACGGAAGGAAATCCCCAATGGATCAATAATTGATACCAAATGAACCTTAGTTACTTATATGGTCAGAGTAATTTCGGATACTACAATTGTAATACCGACTTCTATAAATGCGTCGGTAATGACATAATTACCATTGCTATGGAAGTAGTTTTCGATTTGAGTAAGCCCAACATCAGTGTATCAAAGGAGAATTGGGCCCTGCATCACCACGAAAAGGCGTGATTCAAAACAAATTACATTTGGAAAGTAAAAACCCCAATCAAAATTACAGCAGCATAGGCCTCTCCACGTTCCCTATTCTTTGACGACCCAACTTCCTGTAGTATCTATATTTGATGATTCTCTAGCAAAGTCATTAACTTGTCTTGCACATCGTCACCATTGTTTTTTTATTAAAAAAACTATCATTTATTGCAAAATCTACACTAATTCTACAAAAATTACATTTCCTAAAACTGTTGTTATAATCCATCCAATCCAGAAAATCGTATAAACTAGCTCTAAGTCACAAGGTTTACTGCTACAAAGATAATTATGAAAATGTAATAATTTATAAACTAATTTATGGCATGGTATAAACTCGCTCGTATGTGTTGCAATACATGTCATAGTTAATTTCCAGCCAGAAGATACTCAAAACAACCCATGGAAGAGGCCATAAAAACATTTTATTTTATTTTTTTTCAAATTACTGGGTGAAAAACGTGATGAAGAAATCAAAAGAAGGGGACATTACCATTGGAACAGGTGTTTTTGGTCCTAAAAACATTGTTGGGACTGTAAAGAACCTGATTGAAGATCTTTTTCAATCAATTCATTTTTTTTTGTTGGTTTCCTTATCCTGGAGTACATCAGTACAGTATAGTGCTACAAAATGTGATCAATTCCATTGAAAATTCCAACACAACAGCAGAAAAGAGTTATAATTGCAATACTGTTAAAATTTTAAAAAAAACTTTGAAAACTTTGATTCCGAAGAGTATATTGTCAAAATTCGTGATAAGGTGATTATAAAGGAAGTATTGCTTCCACAATCATTGCTTCTGTCATACAAATACTTCTGTAATCCACCTTATCACGAATTTTGACAATGGATTTCTGTGAATCAAAATTTTCAAAGTTCTATGATTTCTCGAATTGGTCAAAACATTTTCACAACATTCCACGTATTGATCAAGTTGACTACAACAAGTGGATCGTCAAATATAAAAACTACTAGAGAACTTGACGTGATTGGTTTGTTTTGTCAGTATGTTGTGCGAGTCTCTTTTCTTAAAATGAAACATAGAGCGATTGGATTATGTAGTAAATGTTGCAAAGAAAACTCCTAGAAAGCCTGATTGAATATGCATTGAAAACACGTTATTCAAAATTTCAGTGCCCTTTTTTAGAGACATGACATATATAACAAATTCAATCAATTCTAATGTGATTAAAAAATTGCTATTTAATACTCCATGCTATTTATAGGACATTAGGATGCCAATAGAGCTAGGGGTCTAATAAAATTTGCACTTAGGTTGGGGGTAAAAAAATATTTTTTCTTTGGAAATATTAATATGTTATTTCATTTTAGTGATATTTTTAATAGTCATATGAGTCGAGAAAAATGAGTACATGAGATGTTAGTAAATGTGGTGCATGAGTAATAGAATTATGATTATTTAATAGTAATTATAATATTTTAATAGTGTTGTAAGAAATGTAAATTTAAGTTGTTAAGATTTTTTTAAATAATAATTGTTAAATTGTATTTGTTTGTGTATTTGAATTTTAACTGAAAAAGAAAATCAAAATTAAATTATGAAAGAAAGAGAAAGAGACAATCTCTAAGTTGGATCATCTTCCTCATAAATAATGATAGGCATAAGATGTAAGTTCAAACCTTACTAATATAACCAAACAATTAGCCATACAAGCACACTTATTTTGGACAGGTTTATAGTCAACAAGTTCCTATTAACCAGTCGACTATAATATTTTTATGATGGTTACACTAGTTATGTGGGTGACCTAAGAATGAAGACAAATCAATTATTCATGCTAAAATATAAGAAAAATATTTTCCATATTATTACTTGAGATAAATGTTTCATGGATGTAGAATTGTAGACTCTACATATAATTTATAACAACCCCAACAAAATCTCTTCCACTGTGGTCTATCTTTTGTGTAAAAACATTTAAGTATTGTACACAAGCATAAAGAACATTATCCCTTCTTATTCATTATACAATAGCCTCTCTTAAATGCAAGGCAACCTTGAGGCAATGTTTCATGAAGAGAGTCAACCAAAACTTAGGCTTCACCTAATGAACAGGATCAATCTTCACTCTATAACGAGAAAGAATATGTGTAACTATATACTTATCACTTACATATGTAATATATCTTCCCAAGTACAACCTAGGCCCAACATTAAAAAGATGATATTTATAATCCCATTATTTAATAAAAACACCTTTGTTAATCCCTCTCTTAGGCCTGAATTCCAAGGCATCCTTGCCCTAGAGGATTTTCAATCTATTTGTAGCATAAATGAAATAGAGAAGCTTTGATCCTTTCTTAACATGAGTTCTATCAGGAAAAATGTTGTCTTCTATGGATTATCTATAAATTATGTGGATAGGAGGATAAATCCTTAGATATTTAGATAATGCTACATCCAAATAGTGCATGCATATAAGTTCTTCTAAATTAAACAAATCCATCTTGTTGTAGGAATTATTGTTGTTGTTATGTGGGGTTTTTTTTAATTTAAGTATTTGAGAAGATGATTTCATTGACTATATCTTGCTTTACATTTTGATGCATGCTTAGTAACCGGAAGAAGCAACAAAGAGATAATGAAGATGTGTCTATTCCAAGAAGAAATATTCTCAAAGTCGGAACCTGTAGAAAAAAAATTGTAGATGCTAAAAATGAAGATGGTCTTAAATTTTAACAAAAAACCTTACAAATTTTGACTTAAAATGTATTAAGTTTCACATTTGTTGCTAAGAATTCATATAAGCTATATGTTTAGATTGATTGATACTATTAAAAATTAAGTGTATAGATCAGTTAGATTGTCAATTATACTTATTTTACATAGTGTTTAATTTTAGATAAAAGTAAAAGACCTTGTGTGCGCATGTGTGTGTGTGTGGAGAGAGAGAGAGAGAGAGAGAGAGAGAGAGAGAGAGAGAGAGAGAGAGAGAGAGAGAGAGAGAGAGAGAGAGAGAGAGAGAGAGAGAGAGAGAGAGAGAGAGAGAGAGAGGAAAAATATGTTTAAATAAGTTTTCATAAGGAATCAAAATCTAAATTACAAAATAAATTACCAATATAATATATCATCACACCTAAGAGAAGAACTTTCTTAGGCAACATATATTGAAATACTATATACTGAATAATAAATGCAAGAATTTTTGTGCATTTAAAATTTAATAAGATTCAACTTCCTCACATTGACATTAACATAAAATAGATTATTCTCATATGAAAAAATAAGAATACAATCATATAAAATAAAATAGCGTACAAGCACCTGGATTAAAACATAGTGCATAAGAAAGAAACTAACACTATCTAAGATTTTGTATAAACAAATATTAAAAATTACACGGCCAATACCCAAACTCTATGTCCATTATTTCTAGAGAAATTTTACTTAAAATTTACAAAAATTATTTCATAAATATAAGATAATTTCCTAGGAATGATCCCAGTAGTTGATGGATCCACATCAAACATGAACATCTAAAATGAGTGGGGACATATTTGAAGACACATTCAAGAAACAAATGTGTACAAAATTTAGGGTGAATGAGTAACCTCACAAATTCTTACCTTGAGATGCCCCAATTTTAGGATAACTCAATAGCTAAAACTAGAATATGGTGGGATTTATTGGTAACCCTAGAAATGTTGACATTAAAATTGAGCATTACAATGTATATTACACATCTTTACCAAACCTATTTATCCCAATATGTAATTGCATTATTTAATTAAAATTTATCCACATTTTGAAACAAATATAACATTTTTCATAGTTTCACATAAGCCATTATGCAAGCCAAAATGAGCCATTGGAATATGAAAAAAAATCTAGATAACTCAAAAATGTCACCACTAGCTAGCATGAATCTTTGGTCCTTCATTACTATCACACAACGCATATATCATTCAAAATACATTTTTTTAAAAATAATATTGTTAATTTTTCAATGCTTATGTTTATATAGAAATTTAAATTAGTTGTTAATTAATCAAGAAACACATCTCAACATCTCACCTATGAATATATCTCCTCCAAATAAAGATGCCTATCAATAAGACATGCAATTTGTGTTGAGCCATGGCAAATAGATACCTATATACAAAAAATAGACATATTAAAATATATCATACTGATTATTTTATAATTGAGTAAAAATCCAAGTTAAATTTACTTGAATTTTTATACATCTCTAATGAGATAGTATGTATGTCACACTGAAGATGAATTTAACCTATTTGTTGAATAGTAGTCTCAATGGTATGATCAACATTAGCCTCAATACCTTATAGAGAAATAGGATTGATAGAAAGACCCTCATGAAAATTTAAGTCATGTCTAAGAGACCCCAATAATAAATCAGTGCCATCATTGATAAGCAATGAAATGTATCCATGGAGTGTTAAACACATTGAAATTATAACTTTATCTATGCATCATGCATGAAAAATGGTGGAAAAATTAATTTGGTATTGATTTGAATATGAAGGAAAGAGGTTGTATGCTATATGTACATGTCTACATGTATTGTTTGTGTGTGTGTGTGTGTGTGTGTGTGTGTGTGTGTGTGTGTGTGTGTGTGTGTGTGTGTGTGTGTGTGTGTGTGTGTGTGTGTGTGTGTGTGTGTGTGTGTGTGTGTGTGTGTGTGTGTGTGTGTGTGTGTGTGTGTGTGTGTGTGTATTTAATATAATATATGAAACTTAATATAAATAAAGATATACGTAGTTTGAAATTACCAAAAAAATATTTAAATTATAACACAAAAGATTGGTAAACATTGACATCACTTTCATACTGATCAAAATCATGCACAGAGCTTATGGAAATATGATCATGAGTGGAAAGTGATGGTAATGATTATCGTGTATCATGATTAGTTACACCATGAATCTCAAGGAGTGTAACTCTCTCACCATTAAACACTAAGTCTAGTGTCTTTGATCCACTATTAAAATTATGGAATATGTATGTTATGATCAGCTCTAACAACTTGATATGGATATAATAAATCATCGATGAGATTCCAAGAAACCCTACTCATTTGACTCATATCACTAATAAAATTAATATCACTAGGTAGCACTATATGTGCCCTAACATAATCCTACTCTATAGATCTGATGTTGGTATTTGGTCATCATAAAATAAATACACCCAAATAATCATGTGTAAATTGATTATGTCTAACATGTTATGTTTGACACATAATTTATTACCTTTTCCTACCACATGGCAATCAAGGGTGCTTCTACATAATCAAAACCAGGTAAAAACCCCCTATATCTATCTCTTATAAGTTCACAAGTGTTAATAGGTGGAGGTATTCCCTCTCATATGTAAGCATCACTATATTTTACTTATCCCTTCCCCTGCCCATATATGTAGGGAAATCATAGTAATTTACATTAAGACCTAAATGAACTTTAGCATATAAACGTTGGATAAAATATAAAGGAATGTAATCATTATTTAGATATTATCCATGTGTAACAACAAACTTACGATATATCAATTGTGCCATATGATCACACTTACATTTGGATACAATATACATAACTTACCCATATTATCTAATGTAATTATGAAAGCAATTATCTTCAATCATATGTTTTGATATAAGATCCCCTCCATATTTGAATCCAACTATTCCTAAAACACTCTATTTAATTGTTGTTTAAATTTATCAAGATTTTATGGATTGAAAGGCTTGTGGGATTTTAGAGTTTATTTAATTTTTTTCATGTCTATTAAAATACTTTCATAATGATTTTTTTAAGAACATTCAATCTAGAGATATCTTAGGACTATTTATAATTTCTCTCTTTCAAGATCAGTTCTATTAAACAGATCTTCCATTTCTATTATTTTGATTAAAAATTAAAAAACATGAATTACTTATAAGTTTCTAAAAAATAACTATAAAACATTTTAAAAAATAATTGAATAATAAAATACCTAGCTCAACATTTCAACTAAAATTATATAAATTAATAAAACAAATTAATATCATAACACCCATGTCGTATTACTATTAGATACACCAATTTTTATTTTAAAATGGGGCATTTTCAATGACAAAACTATAAAATTACAAATCCAATAAAATATGTATACTAATTTTTCCTAAAATTTCATCAAATTAAATTAAATAATAAATCAAAGTACTTAATAATTTCATATTTCTCTCTCAAATTTTTGATAATCAGGTCATTTTCATTGATAACAATAGTACCAAAAGGGTACGAATATAATTCACAACTTTTCTTAGAATTATTTAAAGTGAACAAAATAAAATAAGAGCATAAGTCTTGCAGTCACAATGTTTAGATGGTAGGCATATTGATAGTGTTATCATATTATAAAATCACATGTACTAGGCACAACACATGATCTACTCTAGCTAGTATGTCAAGGCTTTCTCTATAATATGACTTGAAGATATTGAAATACAAAAAATAATTGATATTTACTTTTAAAATTTGATTCTCAAGATATATGTGAAACATACAAAAAATTTAAGTCTCAAACATGATATATTGGACCCTACCATTAGTTAAAATAAAATAGATATTATATATCCTTTCTCCTTAAAGATTTAAAATTGTTATAGTATATATCTCAAATTTGAGATTGGTTTTACCCAAACTCTAGGTTACATCAAGATCCGACTCTCATGTAGATTGAGGATTATATTTTAATATGTTATATTGTGTTCACACAACCTCTACAAATAAAAAAAAGTCAAGGATCTTGAATAGATGATAACTTTGCTTTTAGATATTCTCCCTACTATGGTATTTGAGTGTAATTAAATTCAATATTTAGATATTCATAAATCTCTCTCTAAATTTTCATAATATATGAGGATTAAATATTATAGGATCTTTAATTTGATTTATGTTTGATTCTCATGAATCAAGTTGTCAAAAGGATTTTCTTCCATAGTTATATATAGTTGAGAATTAATTTTTTAACTCACCTTGTTTCATTTTTAGGATTAAGTAGGAAGGAACATTTTCACTCATGTATTGATATGGAATGATCTTTAGGTCATCATAATATATGTTTCTATTTAATAAACTCTATTGGTTCCCAATTATACACCTCTTGGACTAAGCCTTATAGATTTGGATAGCATAGAAAACATGTTTGGTAAACCCAAAATTATGTCATTATAACTAGTGAAGGGTTTAGCAATGAGATGGACTTAACATAGACAATGACTTTAAAAAACCAATAGAGGGTATGGTTATCTCCTTGATACTTTTGGCTTTGCCTAAACTAAGGTGAGATTACCTAATGGTTAGCTTGATCGCATAAAGGGATACTACAGTTCAATCTACATGGGGATTATTGGCATACACAAACACAAATATGGCTAGGGAATAACCAAGTTTGCAAAGTCCACTGAAGAGGAGTTATCATAGGGTTTGGGAAAATTATCTAAGTAAGACAAAAACTACTAAAGATAGATGGAAAAGATGATTTCAACCTTCATTTATAAATAAACATTTGATAACTCAGGGACAAATAAAAGATTAGAGCTTTGGGATTTGAAGAACAAAAGACAAATACATTTTAGATATACAGTATTGATCGATCTATAAGCAAATAAAACGTAAAGTATTCATTAAGTTATATTATTTGGAGGGTAGGGTAGGTAGGATTAGTTGGGTAGATATAAAATAATGGTGTGGTGTTTTTCAAATAGTAAGAACTCCTTCAATAGGTATGAAATTATTCATTTTTAACAAATGTAGAAGATTGAAAGACAAGATAAGGAAATTATCAAGAATGAGTTTCATCTATTGGTTCTAGTATAAGGTAAAATATTCAGATGATATTTAAAACCCTAAAGTACACACTTCATGTATAGATTTAAACTCTTTATCTTATCAATTCCATAAACCCATGATGTCCTTAAAAGGTTATCAACAACAAATTTTAAAATCACAATGCAGAAATGAATTTACAACCTAGATCTATCCCTAGATAGATCACCATTGATAAACATAAAACTAAATACCTAATTATTAAAGCATGAATAATATATTATTGTATTTAAATGATAAGATACAATAAAAATCATAACTATTTTCTATTAACTTGAAAGTAGATGTTGTATATGTCATTGCTCAAAATGCTAACATTGGGAAATACTTGGTAGTTTTACTCTTTCATAAGGGAGATATATACATACTCTTATCACTTACTAATGGTTATACAGATGCAATAAACCTGGTAATAAAGATAAATCACACACAACAAGGATCCTAAAAAATAAAAAGGCATCTACAAATAGGAGATTTAAGGAAGTTGAAAGAGCCTAGGACCTAGGTAAACCAAAAACAACCTTTGATAAAAGGATAATCCCTCTTTTTATACAACTCTCTTACCTATAATATTATTTTGAGATGATATAGGTATAATATGCACTTGATCACACCTAGAAGCTCATCCATTACAAATAAATCATACAAGAAGCAAGTTATCCATGTAATGATGAAGTTTATTAACAAACCATTGATCTCTTTGGCTATAAATCCATTACATTTGAACTTGAGGGAGAATATTCCCTTGGGATCCAAAAAAAACTCTTTTTCTTCATGTATAATTGATTTACATTCCCTTCAAGAAATCATTTGTATAATTGGAATCTTATGGATGGCTGCCCTCCTCCTTATACAAGCCAAAGAATGCCACTTACTTTGTAATGATGGCATTACATTTCTTTAGTTGTGATGGAAACAATGCAAGATCCATGGCCATTTTAGAAATCTCCTTCCAATGGCCCACCTTGGTCTCATAACCCCTACAATAAATTTTATTCGACAAAAGATAAACATTGAAAAACATAATACTTAACTCATTTTACCTTTTTCCCTTTTGAGTTAAATTTTCTTTCTTTCTTTTTTATTTTGACCTTTTAAGGTTGCCACCCAACATTATGATGCTTATATGGCATATTTTTGTTATTTCTTGCCATATTTAGCTTTTATTTACAATTCTATACCCCTTTTGCCTGGTAGGATTTTGGATCCCAATTGAAAAAATTTATTTTAGTAGAAATACAAAAGTCTCCAACACTTTTACAATTTGGAATTTCTCAACATGTAATCTGAAGTTGCAATTCCACTCAGAAGTTTAATTGTAAACTTAGGAATTCTAAATTTAGTCTATAATTTTCAAAAATGGAGGCATATGGATTTGAAAGTTTTTATTTTGGCTTTGACCTCATGTTTTACTAGTGATTGGTGCACATTTGAATTTTATTTTAAAATTGGCCATTTAAAAAATGCAAAATTTCGTAATCCTTCAAAATCTCCACAAACCTCCCTTTGAGTTGAATTTTACATACTCTCCTCAATACTTATCTTTATGGATTTTTATTGGGTTGATTGTGCTTCATCACCTCCAGGGTAAATAACTGGATGTATCTCATGATAACAACTCATTCAAAGATCATAAGAATAGTCTAGGTAGTTTCGATCAAAATCTACAATAGATGTATTGTAGGTATCACAGTAAAGGAACTCATATGAATAAATTTTTCAACATGGAGTCTGTAGGTATTTTTTTGTCATGCCCTAAATCCCAACCTCTTCCTCTTATTCCAAGTTATATTCATCCTTAACCTTTGTCAGCACATGAAAGATAATGGAAATCAAGTAATGTAGACAATTAATCTTAGCAACATCTATTGTTTTCTTCAATTGAACTTTTTGATGACCTCATAAACATAGTCTTGCTTTACAATTACAATTTCCATGGAAAATTGGAAAAGCCTTAGTAATTTCTCCTCTAATTGCTCAGGTTACTATATTTCTATATAGTAGACACAATAACCTTATTTGCATTAAAGCACCAAATAAATCTCACTATGTCATTTGTTTGGCACGGATGACACATCAGATATCCTACCTCTGACCATAATTTTTTTTCTTTTATACTTAATGAAATGTTCTGAGACATAATCACCTTATTTTGAAATTTCCTAACCTCTATCCTCTTGATCTCAATGATCTTGAGCTTTGAAAAACTCACACCCACTTATTTTGGGATACCCATAGTACATTTACACTTATGAAAAATATTTAAAACATTATCCACCACTTTCCCCTTTCTTTTCTTATTTCTCATTATGGAATTTTAATCAAGATCCTCATCCTCAACCATCATTTGAAAATCCTCAAAGTCATAATTTTGGATTTTTTCATCCTCGTACTTAATGCGGGTGACATAATATTTTAGGTTGGTCATTTGATTCCCACATTTAGTAGAGTGATACCTCAGCAACTTTTCCAATTTGAAATTATTTTCATTGTCTTCATGCACACCCAACTTTATGTTTTGGCAAAGGACTCCTATAAATTGTTTTAATATTATTTATTCTTTATAATTTCAGTGAAAAAATGCATGCATTTCTTAACCAAGTTCTTAACCAGTATGTTAATAGGTAAATCCTCAGAGTTTACCACACTTTTGACAATTCCCAAATATTCTCATATAAATTCTTCATAGTTATCCATGATAAGTACCCTTATCACAAACAACCTAATGTTTTTGAGCTTCTTCCTTGTATAAAATAGATCGAAAGGTGACTTCTTGGGAACAAAAATTATGGCCTTGAACTATAGTTGGTATTTTACCAAAAATATGATTTACTACCAAGTGCTCTTCCCAATCATTCATGAGGGACTTATAAAATTTGAATATTCATCCTTGATTATCTCTTCAGGATTTCACATCTAGATGGGATTCTTTTTGTTAACTATAGACCACTCACTGGGTAATTCCTTCACATAGATTCTCCAAGTCATCCTAAATTATAACATGCATATTATGCAAGATGGTTTGATCCTTCTCCCACCTAGGAGGATACTTTGAAATTTTATATAGCATATACTCTATAACACATATTAATGATAATTACCAAAAACAAGGAATCCTAGCTTAATCTTTTCCTTCAAATTACCATTAGATATGATAAGAGCGCATGGACCTTTTTATTTCAATAGATTTTTGAACCTTGTGCCCTTTCTATTTGATGACATGTTTCAAATCTGGAATGACAAAGTGAAATTTATAAATTTACAACTCACTTTTCTTATCCAAAATTCTCCTAAGATTGTCAACACTTATCTACATTGATTTATACTACATCATGGGTTCTAGAGCTAGGAAAACATTTTACAACTTGATATTTGAAAACATGTTTTTTTCATATGCTTTTCCCACCACAAATATTTTTCATCCTTTCTAGTAGACTTTGGAAACACAAAATCAAGTTGCAATCTGCATTTTTAAAACTTACTTTTACCCTCAAAAACTCTACCAATTTTATTTTTTGGCTCATCCTTTACCTTTTTACAATCTTTGTTTCATTTTTTACCCTCCATGTGGAATCATACACTTATGGTCTAGCATTTAAAATTTTGAAAACATTACTCCCATGTGAACACTTTAACTTTATCCTCTTAGAAAATTTACATGGGCCTCTGTATTTATCTTGTCTATTCAACCTCAAGCTACATCTAATCATGAATCTCCATGTGGGCTAGAAGTTTGAAACCTACCCTTGAATTTGATCTTTAATGTCAGATACCTACATTATTTTCCTTGTATGCTTGGGAGAGTGACTTATATTTTTCAACATAGAAATTTACCAACTACATTTTGTAAGTTATTTTCTCCAACCAAAATTTCCATGGACTTTCACGTCCATTTATAATTTAGAATATTGCAAACATGAATTTAACCTTCAAAATTCCACCATTTCAAACCTTGCATCCTTTTGTCTTTTGTTTACTTGTTGACATGAATATGTAGATTTTTCATGCTGATGTAGCCTAACATTTATACAATGGACCCTAGAATGTCATTAAAACATAACAACATTGAATTTTAGTTGGAACTAGGATTACACTTGGTTTCCATAAGGTAAGAGCAAGATTTTTATAACTTGACTATTGAAATGATGCTTCATAACCTAGGTACACATTTATAGATAGGAGGCAAAAATTAAATCCATAGGCATTAGTTCTTTTGGAAAAATGGCACAAAACGCTTAATGCAATTTTAGGCACTAACACTGGCTCTAGACCAGGGATATATATCCACTGAAAGTGTGAAAAGAACCCCATAAAACAAGATTAGGTGCTAAATCCTTGATTGAAAAAGTCAAAAATTTTGAAATTTATTAGAAAACACCCACAGAAACTCAATTAGGCAAGCGAAAGCTAACAAAAATAGATCAAGAGAATATAAAAAATAAGACATGAAAAAAAGACACCAACATAAATTGTATAGATAAGGCCCAATGTAGAGGATTAAGAAAACAAGAAAACAACAAAATGAAAAAAAAAAAAAGAAAAACAACAAAATTATGTACTATACATTACTGTAAACAATCAAGGAAGTGTTTCAGATGTCTACCATTAACTAGAAACTCTATTATCTCACCATTCATGTCTCTAAGGAATAATTTGTGTTCCTCAATCCTATAGTGAGTGGAATAGGTTCCCATGCATGAGGGATCACATTTTCTATGCTTGACACTCTCTTCATGCCTATTATCTTAAAGTAAAACCATATCTCCTAGATAAAAATTTATTGGAGCAAACTTTCTATCAAATATCCTTTTATGTGTTTCCTTAAAATTGAGGTTTCTCTCATGAGCTTTTCTTCTAGTTCATCAAGCTCAACAATAAGTTTCATTCTACTTTCATAGTGGCCAACTTCATCATCTTCTTCTAGTTATTG
>JARHVA010005871.1:55000-70000 GCA_037957365.1 Torreya grandis | reverse complement strand
AATAGGCTAGGATGAATTAGCATTTCTAATATCATTTTTCAAAATTTTATTTCTTCTAACATCATTCACACCATTAGGGAGACTAGATAATAAGGGTTCTGTATTCATGGCTAGGGCACCTCTTTGTTTAGAAATTTGGGAAGTTGATGCTAGTTTGGAAAAAATAGTGACATCTTTAGGTTTCTTAACTTCCTTACTTACATCCCCTACCCTTTGATTTAGAGTGGTAGACTCTTGAAGAGCAACACCTTATATCCTACTTCCCAAACTATACTCTTTCTCTTTTGTAACTGATACATTAATTAGTAACTACCTATTCCCAACTAATTAAATTCCCCATCATACTTTTTAATCATCATTAACCTTAAAAATTTAAATCATGATTGGGTAACTCATTTATTGTGTCATGTTAACATCATAAATAATTTCATAAGTTAGGACACATACCTTTTGTACTACACTCCAAACCTAATCAATAGTAGTATTCGACAATTCCATGGAGGAAGTCATTTTACTTTAAAAGATTTGACCATCAAACATTAATGTCTCATTATCTTTAGACACAAACTCAGGTTCATCCATATCTTCAATTATTTTAGAAGTATCACAAGGAGGATGGGGAGTAAGTACGTATCACACCAATAAATGTCAAGATCATAATCTACCACATTCACCTCGGCATTTAATGGATCAAGAAATTCCTTTTCAACCCATCTATTCTGATTTCTATCATTATGAGCATTCATTTTCCCTCTATCATTATCTTGATTGTGTAAATAAGGCTTCCCTTGTGCTTGATTATGATTTTGTGTTCTTTCCTTATTTAAATATCCATAAACGATCCCCTTCTTAGCTATAGCCAACTTGTATGACATCTCTTTGGCAATGGTTTCCAAGGTCTTCATAGTTTCCTCATGGTTAGTTGTCTTAGTAGACTGATTTTTTCTAAGATTAACCAACTTTACAAGATCCCACTTATTCAAAGGGTTACTCAGAAACTTTATGTTATTTTCAATTTAGATGCCCATATTGAATGCAAAACATAGATTTATGGGAGACTTGTCCCTCAAGGAATAGCTATCCTTCTTTTCAAATGCATCATAATACTTAATCAGATACATTATATCACTAGGTCTTATATTTTTATGTAGTCTCATCATAGTTTTATTAAACCTCGTACTAAAATCCTACAAATACTCATTAGGTTTATTATTAATATTTTAAAATTTTGCAATAAGGAACATAGGGTTAATCCTATCACCATACTCTATTTTGAAAACATTATTCATTTATACCCATGAATCAATATGTCCACAAGGAAGGGAACTGAACCACTGATGTGTATCTTCTTCAAGCATGTGCACAAACAGCTTAATGTAAACATCCTCATGATCAAACTCATAATTTTGAATGATAATGTGAAAATCGCTCAAATATTTATCTTGAGTCACTTCATTATTCCCTTGAAAGTTAGGAAGGCAGTTACTTACTTCATTTGGAACTACATTGGGTCACCCCCTCCATTTCAATAAATCTAATAGGTCTAAATCTGGCAATCATGAATGCAGAATGTTCATTCTTATCCTAATCTCTATACCACATGACTAGGTTAATGGTGGGTTCAAGATTAGATGTTAATTTACTATAAGGGGGTGACTGAGGTGGACTTGAGGGATCAAATCTAGAAGGAGAGTTAATTGTTTGAGAAGTTATTGGGTAATAAATTAGACTATAAGTATTTGATTGATCAAGAGAACTGTGATAATCTTCAATTAAAGGAAGTTCAAGAAATAAAAGTTTAGGTGTACCATAATCTTGAAAGTCTTAACATACCTTTATAGTATAAATTTATTCTTTAATTGACCTCTAAACTTGTCTTCTCCTTCTTTGATGAACACTTGAGGGTGAGACAACCTACTTTGATGAGTCACCATTGAAGTATGAGATGAATCCTTATAGCTTTGTAATTAAAAGAACACTCACAGCTGAAAGAATTAAAAATGGGCAATGATCTTTCTTAAAACCATATACAATGTTGGAGTAGCCACTAGAACCAAACTTATTGAATATAACACCTTGTAAATATGTTGTGATATATTCTGAAAATATAATTTCATGATGTTAGTGATGAGATGTAGCAATAAAAACACTAAAAAATCTAGATTCATGTTCATAATGGCTAGTCACTTCAAAACATGAATATATCAACAACTCCTTATAATAAATTTATCTTAACACAAGTGCCAAGGTATGTCCCTGACAATGGCACCAGTTTAGTGTTGGTGTAGCTAATTTCTGAAGGTAGCAAAGTCGGCTTAAATAACCTCAAATTTGAAAGACATGAGATAATATGCATAATCTTTTTATGAAACTACTCATATGAGGTTTCATAATCAAATATTTATTGATAGATAACTTTAGATCTTATGCTTAGAATATTTGTCTAAAATATTTCTTGAAAACATAATTTTTAAAGATCATCCCTGACAATGATACCAATTTAGTGTAACGTTGTTGACGGCCCAAATAACCAAATCAAGAAATAATAGGTAGAGAAATCTAGAACCTTAACTTATACATCTCTCTACAAGAGTCCCTAGTAACACAAGTGCCAAGGTTTAATTTATAATCCCTAAAAATGGTGGTAATTTAATTTTGGTGCATTTGGCAGCCCAAAGTAGCAAAATAGGCTCAAATAAGCTCAAATTTGAAACACATCCGATAATATGAGTAAACATTATATGAAACTAATGATCTATGGTTACTTAATCAAATATTTCTTGATAGAGAAATTTATATCCTATACTTACAATAACTCTCTGTAAAAGTTCCTAGCTACACAAGTGCCAAGGATGATCCTTATAATGATGTCAATTAGTGTTGCATTGTTGATAGACCAAATAGCCAAATCAACAAATAATAGGAAGAGAAATTTAGAACATGAACTTATACAACTCTCTACAAGAGTCCCTGACAATAAAAGTGCCAAGGTTCAATGTGTAATCCCAGACAATGGTGCCATTTTATTATTGGTTCTTAGTCATACATCTCTCACACTCAGCCTTGCACACTTGGGTAGTATGGAAAATGTGAATCGTAAACCTAGAATTATGTCATTATATCTAGGTAAGGGTTTATCATAAAGATGGATTTAATGCAAACAATGACTAGAGGACACTGATAGAGGGTATGGTTAGCTCCCTGCTACTTTTGGCTCTGCCTGAACCAAGATGAGAGGACTTAAGGGGTAGCTTACTCAGATGGAGGCATAATATAGTTAAATCTACATGTGGATTATTAACACACACAAACACAAATTTGACTAGGGCATAATCAAGTTTGCACAGTCTATATGGGAAGAGATGTCACATGGGTTGGGCCAATGCTTTAAGTCAAACACAAGCTATTAAATATAGATGGGAAAGATGATTGCAAATTTCATTTGTAAAGAAAATTTTGATGACTCAAGGCCAAATGAAAGATTACAATGTTGGGCTTCAAAGAACAAAATAGAGATACATTTGATATATATGCATTATTCATGCATCTCCTATCAAATAACACTTAAAATAGTCAACATGGTATATTATTTACACGGTAGGGTAGGTAGGATGATTTAGGTAGATATAAAAAAGTGGTGTTGTGGTTTTCAAACAAGAGGAACTCCTTTAACATGCACAACATCAATCATGTGCAACAAATGTAGAACAGTGAAAGGCAAGCTAAGGAAATTATAAAAAATGAGTGACAATCATTGGTTCCAATACAATGCAAATAGTCAGATGGCCATTGAAACCCTAAAGGATGCACTGCACATAGAGATTCAAACACTTTCTCCTATCAAATACATAAACCCAAGATGTTCTTAGCAAATTATCAACAATAAATTTTCAAACCATAATGTGTAAAGAAATTTACAACCTAGATCTATGCGCAGAATGACCACCATTGATAAGCATAAAACTAAATAACCAATCATCAGATCATTAAGAATATATTATTTCATTTCAATGATAACATAAAGTATAAATCACATCTATTCTCCATTAACTTGAAAGTAGATTTTACAAATGTCATTCTCTATAATGCTAACATGGGGAAATGAATGGTAGTTTTGCTCTTTCACAAGGGAGACATATACATTCTCTTAGAGCTTGTTAATGGTTGTACAACTACAACCACCTTAGCAAGAGAGATAAAACACACATAGAAAGAATATTGAAAATGAAAAGTCCTTTGCAAAGAGAAGATTTCTAGAAGTTGAAAGAGCCTAAGACCTAGGGAAACCAATAACAACCTTTAAAAATAGGAAAAGCATGCTTTTCGTACATCTCTCCCACCTAGAATATTCCTCTAAGATGATTCAGCTAGAAGATGAGCTTCATCATGCTTAGAAGCTCATGGCTTGTAAGGAAATCATCATAGAAACTACTTGTCCATGTAATGATGAATTTTGCTAGCAAAACCTTGATCTCCTTATATGGAAATTCATTTCGTTTGAGCTTGAAGGAGAATATTCCCTTGGGATCCAATGAAACTCTTTGTATTCATGTATAACTATTTTGCATTACCTTCAAATAATCATTTGCCCAGCTAGAATCTTGGAGATAGTTGCCATGCTCCTTATGTAAGCGAAAAACTTTCCCTTGATTTGTAATGATGATTTTGAATTGCTCTAGCTGTGATGGAAGCAATGGAGGATCCATGGCCATTTGCGAAATCTCCTTCCAATGGCCCACCTTGGTCTCGCAACCCCTAAATCAAATTTCCTTCCATTGTGGTATTCGACATAAGACAAACATTGAAAAATGAAATACTTAGCTCATTTTACCCTTTTCCCTTTGATTTCAATGTAATTTCTTTACTTTTACTTTCGACCTTCTAGGGATGCTGCCAAACTTTATAATGCTTGCATGGTATATTTTTGCTATTTCTTGCCTTATGCAAGAAATTAACTCTTAATTTTAATTTTGTACCTCGTTTGCCAAATTGTATTTCAGACCACAACTACATCTTTGCAAGTTGACATAAATTCAGAAGTCTCGAAGACTTTTGCAATTTGCAATTTCAGATATTGCAATCTGAAGTTGTAGTTCTGCTCAAAAGTTCCACCACGGACTTGGGAATTCTAAAGGCAATTTACAATTTGTAAAAATGCAAAGTTGCATTTGACCTTGAAAGTTTCACTTTTTCCTTTGACCTCATGTTTGACCAATGGGTAGCAGATGTTTGAGTGCAATTTGCAAATTGCACATTTGCAAAATGCAAAATTGTATGCTCATTCGAAATCTCTGCAAAACCTCCCTTTGAGTTGACTTTTGCATACTCTTCTGAATACTTCTTTCCATGGACTATTATTGGGCTGATTGTGCTTCATCACCTCCAGGTTTGCTGCCTTCCCATAACTCACGATGACAACTGATGCAAAGATCATAAGAATAATACAGGAAGCTTCGATGCAAATATACAATAGATGTATTATAGGCGTCACAGTAAAGGCACTCGTCGGAATACATTTTTGAACTTGGAATCTCCAGGTTTTCTGCTGCCATCACCTGAATCCTAGACTCCTCCTCCTGTTCGAAGATCAATTCATCCTTAATCTTAGTCAGCACTACAGAAACGGTGGAAATCAAGTGATGTAAATAATTAATCTTATCAGCATCTGTTGCTTTCTTCAATTGGACCTTCAGATGGCTTCCTCGACGTAGGCATGTTTTAAAATTACAATTTCCACGTCAAAAATGGACAAGACTTAGTAATTTCGTCCTCCGTTTGGTCAGGGTACCATCTTTTTATACAACAGACACAATAATGTTCTTTGCATTCAGAGCACCAAACTCTCCCTTTGTCATTTATTTGGCACTGATGACACATCAGACTTCCTCCCTCTTGACAATGAATTTTTTGCTTGTCTTCTCAACAAAATGCCCTGAGACATAATCACCTTATTTAAGAATTTCCTTTCCTATCCTCTGTCCTCTTAAAGTGTTTGATCTGGAGCTTCGACAAACTCACATCCACTTGTTTTGGTATACCCATAGCAGCTTTACGCTTATCAAAAATCTTTAAAACATTGTGCACCACTTTTCCCTTTCTTTTCTTATTTCTCATTGTGGAATTGTAATCAAGATCCTTATCGTAAACACTCGTTTGAGAATCCTCAGAGTCATTATTTTGAATGTTTTCGTCCTCATCCTTCATGTGGGTGACATAATATTTCAGGCTACTTATTTCATCACCACTTTTAGTGGAGTGACACCTCAGTAAATCTGTCAATTTGGCATGGTTCTGGTTATCTTCATGCACACCTAGTTTTTTAACAAAAGACTCATAGAATGTGTTGTAATCTTCTTTATTCTGTACAATTTTATTGAATAACTCCACGCATTTCTTAACAAATTTCTTCCTTATGACCTTCAAAATCTTGTTATGTTGTAAAGTCTCTCGAGGTATATTCAGAGGTAAATCCTCAATGTTTATAACACCTTTTTGACAAAACCCAAATATTCTGGTATAAGCTCTTCATAGTTATCTATGACAAATACGCTACTCACATACAAATTAATGTTGTTGATAATCTTCCTTGTATAAAACAGATTGAAAGGTGCCCTCTTGGGGACAAAAAGTATGTCCTTGAACTCTAGTTGGCCTTGTACAGAAAAATGCTTTACAACAAAGTGTTCTTCCCAGTCATTCAAGAGGGACTTGAAAAAAGCTGAATATTTATCCTTGGTGACATGCTCGGGCTTTTGCATCCATATGAGTTTTTGTTTGTTAACGAGAGATCACTCATGGGATACTTACTTAACCTAGCTTGCTGAGTTCATCCTAAATTATAGCCCGCATATTGTGCAAGAGGGTTTGATCCATCTCCCACCCAGGAAGATAGCTCGGCATTCTCTATGGCATCTCTTCTCCAGCATGTATTAATGACACTTGTAGAAAACAAGGATGACTTGCTTAATCTCTGCCTGCTCATCACTGCAGGATCTATTGACCTTTATCTTTCAACTAATTTTTTAAAGCCCCGTCCTTTTGCTTCGTTGGTGGGATTTGGAGCTCGAACGGCAAAGTGCAATTTACAAATTGACAAATAGCTTTTCTTCTCCAAATTTCTGCCGAGATTATCCACACTTGTCCACGTTGATTTGTACTACATCGCAGGTTTTCGAGCTAAGACAACATTTTACAACTTGCAATTTGCAAACTTCTTGTTTGCATATGCTTTCCCTACCAAAATATCCGTAGTCCTTTCCAGCGGACTCTGGAAACCCATAATCAATTTGCAAGTTGCATTTTCAAAACTTGCTTTTTCCCTTAAATATTCCACCGAGTTTCCTTTTGGGCCCACGCCTTACAATTTTACAAGCTTTATTTCATTTTTGACCTTCCACGTGGACTCATCCACGTATGGTATGGGCTTTGAAATTTTTCAAAATTTACTCCCACGTGGACCCTTTAAACTTATCCTCTTAGAAAATTTTCATAGGCATATGTAAATTACATGGCCTCTTCAAACTCAAGCTTCATCCAATGGTGAAACTCCATCTGGACTGGCATTTCGAAACCTGCCTTTGAATTTGTTCTTCCATGTCACATTCCCAGTTTATTTTCCTTGCGGGATTGGCAGAGTAACTTACACTTTTCAACATACAAATTTCGCAACTGCATTTTTCAAGCTGTTTTACCCAACCAAAAGTTTCGTGGTCTTTCACATCCCATTTGTAATTTACAATATAGAAAACTTGCATTTAACCTTGAAAATTCTGCCCATTCAAAACTTGTGTTCTTTTTGTATTTTGTTTACTTGTTCACTTGACTATGTAGATTTTCATGCTTATGTGTTCTGACATTTTTACCATGGATCCTGCAATGTCATTAAAACATAAAAATGTTAAATGTTGGTTGGAACTAAGACAAGAAAGGTTTTGACAAGACAAGAGTGGTATTTTTTTAACTTGACTAGGGAAGCAGAGTTTCGTAACCCATGTACACATTTGTGGATAAGAGGTAACAATTAAATCCTCAGGGACTTATTTTTTAGGAGATAGGGCATAAAATGCTTAGTCCATGTTTGGGCACTAACACACTCTATCTTAAATCCTTGTCCAAGTATTAGTTTATGCGGTCTTTTAGATTTTTTAAAGTTGTGTTTTCAATCCCTATTCATTAAAATATGTCATATTTTTTAGATCACATGGGCCAATTGAATCCTTTTGTGGGAATTAATATCACTAGTAATTTATTACAAAGGTGCAATGGAATGTTGATAGACAAGAATACAATTTCTTCGATCAATTTTATTAATAATCTTACATTATTTAATGACCCTCTTTCTAGGAACTAGAAAAATGGCCTAGATATTTCTTATCCATGACAATCTCTGTTGATCTTGACAAGATGAGGATGTTCACTAATTATATGTTTCCACCCTTCAATAAATCACCGAATCTATTCATTGAGAATTAGTCAAAATTATTGATATCTAGTTTTGGAATAGACTTCCTATGACAATCATATTTCTCTAAGGATCAAAGGTAGATCAAACTAATTTTCAACTTGATCAAGGTGTAGGGTAGAGTACCAATAATAAATTCAACACTATTAAAACTAAATATATGTGCTTATTTATAAGGTAATATTCTAGTTGGTGATAACATAAACTATACATTAAAAAATATTCCAAGCACAATATGGAATTTTAGTACTATCAGGATATCATGTGAATGCAAATCCCTAAGATATATATTGAGTAATAGTATATAAACTCAAACATTAAATTCACCCATAGATTTATGACCATTTTTTTAATTAATTCTCCAATGAGGTTATGTCCTTCCATTCTATGACACAACATACATTTTTATATGCTTTAAAATGTATTACATAGAGATAAAGGAACCAAGATGCTTGTTTAACTTTAGTGTTATTCTATGTTCTGATTAGAGTATAACAAAGTGGTCCAAATTAATCTATCAAAGATCTATCTATAGTTTTAGCCACATATAAGAAACATAGGATACTACTTCCTATAATATAAATGGCCTAATGATACTATTCATATGTAGAAAACCCAAAATCTTCATTTCCCTTGGTCATAACCAAATTTGGAGTGCAAGTGACAAGATAACACTTCCATTAATAAGTGGGGCTCCCAATTTTTAACAGAGATGTAAACTTTACCTAATTAATTTGGGTTATATTGAATTTCAAGCAATATCACTGACATGCCTCATAAATATCCCTCAAAATAAACCTGAAACTTACATAAATCACAACTCACAAATAGGTTTACAAGTGCATGTTAGGTCACTATTCTTGAGCAGAAATAACATTTTTCATTAGTAAAAAGATATTCCACAATAAAATATTAAATTTATTCTTGCATTACTACTACATGGACTTATTTAAACATCTTGCATTACTAGCAACACACATACCTTCTTATAAATAAAATATTATCTGGATTGGCTTCTATTTCAAAAAATACCACTTAAACGACTTTACTATACATAATTACACTATATTTTGGAAAGATATATCATTTTTCTATAAGTATAAAACCTCATCATAAACGATTGAAGAATAAGGAGAAAACAAAGTATAGTACTCATATAAGATAATTTACTACAATAAAACATGCTACATTGATATAAGTATTCAATTCAATTTGATATTAGAGTCTTAAAAGAGACATTGATTCTAGGTGGCAATAAACATTGTATATAAGAACTCATAGAAGTCCAACATATATAATAACCAACCATTTAGTAGTTAAATGCTTCATTCCTTAATAAATTTTCTTATTTATTTCTATTCTCTCAATTAATTATTAGAAAAAAAAACTAGCACATCATAATACCATCTCAGTTGAGTTACCATTCATAATAACACAATTTTAGACAATCCTAGTAATTTTAACAATGTAAAAAAATTCTATAGATATGTATGGAGGGAATTGACCAAATCCTAAACAAAATCTTAAGCTCCACAACTGTATTGAGAAAATTTAATATTTTTAATACTTACAACCCTGTCATAAATTTTGTCAAGAAAAAACCTAGGAAAATGAATATTGCATAGATTGGTTTACAAATCAATAATTTTAAATATCACAGTATTATTTCATAGTATTTGTATTTTTTCACAAACATCCTATCTATTTTTATAATGGACTAGTATGAACTTTTAAAATAAAATACTAGTAAGCCATTAGGGTTATTAGAGGAAGAACTTTGGCATACGTAAGCATGTTGGGGTGCACACTATTTCTAAGTACATAGGTACTCAAAACCCCCAAAAGTTAAAGTAGATAGACAATAGAGAACCCTAAATACTATACAAAGTTATATAATCTTACATTGAGACATGAAAAATAATAAATAGAATATTGTATAGATATAAACCTATATATTTATGATGCATAAAACAAAACACCTCATCTCTAACATTAACAAAATCAAAGACCCATAAAACAAAAAAATAAAAAATTCATAAAGTATAAGGTAAAAATCAAAGGCCCACATATATAAATCCTTATTTTTAGTCTTCCAAATGTGTGGACTCACCTTTATTCAAAATACCTTAGAATAAAGTTTGTAAATAGATGATGTGGTGTTGTTAGCTATGTTTCTTTTCTATCCTCCATGGGTTTGAATAAAGATGCTTTGTTACAACCTAGATAAAATAGTGGGGATTTATTTGAACCCCATTAAAAATTACATGTGGCACAAGTCAATTAAAGGGGTTTTAATAAAAATATGTTAGACTAAACGATCTCCAATCAAACCCCCTCATATATTTTTGAAAATATAATGAATTGATTGTCGAGTGTGACTCATTTATATGCTTTAACCTGTGTGTGTGTGTGTGTGTGTGTGTGTGTGTGTGTGTGTGTTTGTGTGTGTGTGTGTGTGTGTGTGTGTGTGTGTGTGTGTGTGTGTGTGTGTGTGTGTGTGTGTGTGTGTGTGTGTGTGTGTGTGTGTGTGTGTGTGTGTGTGTGTGTGTGTGTGTGTGTGTGTGTGTGTGTGTGTGTGTGTGTGTGTATAAAGGGGTTTTTTTTATTGATATGGAATCATGAATATCTATGTTATATATGAGTACATTTGAAAATTTAATAAAGAGGAGGTGGAAACTACTTCCTACTAAACAAAAATAAGGTAAATGCAAAGAAATTTTACAACAAATGAAGTAGTCAATGAAGTAAACCAATTGCCTCAAGGAAATTAGGATACAATAAGAAAGGGAAAAGATGGGGATCCTTATACATTAAATCTTTACCATTATTGAGTGAAATCCATAAGTTTTTAAAGGGTTTGAGTATAGTAAACTAGGGTATACAATATGTAATAGATACAACCGAGTTGACTTGTGAAAGAATTGAGCTAAACTGATATTTCTAATAATAATAATCAATGAGACAAATGAATACTTACTTGGATATTCACTGAGATAGAGGCTTGAGAGGATGAAAATGGGTACATGATCTAGTGTAAGTGTCACAAATAGTATCTAGGTGTCAAAAATCTTCTTGGATAATAGAACATGACCTTAGACATTAACACCATGGTGAAAGTGTGCACTTAGGATGATAGTGTCCTCCGTGTAGGAACTATTTTGAGATTTTAGGAGCACTTATGTTCAAGTTTACCAATCTTGATCATGTGTGGATAAACCCTTATTAGATGTCTATAACAAGTTATGATTGATTCTATATGCCAATCTTAGACATCTATATGATAATTGAATTTGACTTGTCATAATTAGTAAAAACTTGGCGCTATTTTTGTAGGCTACAAATTCTCAACACACTTTTCTCATGAATTTACTTACATACCAATACTCTATAGAGGGATCAATCTTGATGTAATTATCCCCACATAAGTAATGTTGAAAATGTAAGTGAAGCTAGTAAGAATTACATTTTAATTTCCTTGAGTGATGATTGAGTTTAGAAATTTGAGTATTTTAAGTCTAAGAAAGTTATAGATGATTGTATGTAGAAGTAAGGAATAATAGGGATTGATAACCTTGATTATGCATAGTTTATTCTGATCTTCTTTATGTATATTTTCATCTAATTTATATCTAGTGGATAAACAGATAAAATTCATATATATATATATATATATATATATATATATATATATATATATATATATATATATATATATATATATTTTGGTGTGTATTCGTGGTTTGAAATAGGTCAAGCCCAACCCTCATCACTTTAGGAATTCAAAAGACATCTATTAAAGATCAAAAGAAGGAAGAAGGAAAGTAAAACCCAAATAGGAAAATAAGATTATGTTCCTATTGTCCACTTAGGGTGCTTATGTCCAATGTCAATTATTAAGGCATAATAGGCATGGATTTCTAATGAAAGGTGTGGGACTTATTTTGAGATATCTAGGCATGTGTTTGGCCTACATGAAAGTTGTAAAAGTGTCTAAATAGACCCTATGATAAGTATAGGGATAAACTAGGAATGGGGTGTATCAAGTATCACTCTTATAACTCTAGTTACATTTTTAGATGATTACAGTCCCCTCCCCCCCTCCTATTATAAAAATGTAGAAATGTTAGATGACTAAGATAAATGAAAAAGAATCATACTTGGAATTACATAAGAGGAGAAGCCCATGAATTTGGATTTGAGTATGTGGAATATGGTTCATTATGTGTTTTTATAATAAAATATGCATAAATCATTCCTTTCTTAAGAGATATCAAAATAATATATTAAAGTGAGTAAGGATATAAGAGACGAAATGAATAAATACACATCGATGGGAACATGAACCAATGCATAAACCTAGTCACATCCTATGTGTGTATGTATATAGTGATCAATTGGTGAATATATTAGGTTGATATGATGGATTGATTACTAACCATGTGTGGGCGGATCCATAAATTGATCTAGTTTTTAATCCATCATTTGTACCCCTTGTTTGGTAGATCATGACCTATGAATATTGTACGGAATGAACCGATGGCTTGTCCAATCCTCTAATGTAGGTGGATAGAGAACTCAAGTATACTATTACTCCATCATTATTTACCTATATGTATTAGATGCATCCATAATTTAAATTTTAAATTTAATTGAATTTGTATGATTGTAATAATATATATATATATATATAACAAATCTACAACCACTCGATAAATATTGAATGAAAATCAGCCTAGGGGCATCTTTGGGTAATTACATGTTTGTATCTCAAGGAATATGTGATAATTATAATCACTATAGATTTAGGAATCAAATATGGTATAACTTGATGAAAATTTCATCTAGATTAATAATGTAGAGAATGACATGGAATTTGGAATTCCATCTAGTCAACTGGTACATAAGTGAACATACAAAAATTACACATTATGCACATGCCAACAAATATGATATATGAGTATATGGATTTTAGATTTATTTTTAATAATATTTATCTAAGTATATGAAACTTAAATATTATTTCTCATTCCATGTATGATGCCCCCAATACGAGCTAACTGTTATGATTTTGTGCAAAGCCGAGTAAAATTGAGTAAATAGTGATAATCTACAATTAAATTTTTGCTAACATAGTCTATAACTAGTATGTATTTATATAAAATATATACTTTTCTAGTTCTGGGGCTATTGGATAATATTCCATATCTTGGATAGTAACACCATGTCACTAGTGTTCAGTTTTGGTGCTAGTCTCTTACTGTACTTTTTTCTAATCGAGTTTGTTCTCTATCTAATTATTTTCCACTATGTTTTTTTGAAATTTAGCTCTATTTTCTATGACCATGTGCTATAAATTGTATTATATTTGTATTTATATGTCCTAATATTTATGACAAACCTCTATAAATGTCTGCTTTTTTTAGTAGAGTTATCGAACCTCTGAATGAACTATCCTTTAAAATTCTATACATGATATGTGTTAACCTAACCATATATAGTATCTTCATAATAAACATATATAATCTGTATACATGATAATGGAATGCAATATAATTTGAGCACAAGTTTTTAATTTATTAAGTATGTTAGATATAACATTTACAAGATTGTCAAGATAGACATAACAATGTTAACATGTGTATGAACTGAAATATGAGTAATAAACTAAATAACTACCTAGAAAGATAGGTTATAATTTCCATCATGACACTTAGGGACACAAGGGAGATGCATGTCATCCCTCATGGCATCTAAAATTTAAGTGTATAAAAATCAAGAGACAAGTGTCATGTGCATGATGTACACATGAAATCATACATACAACACATGTTAGGCACATGAAATAGGCCAAGGTGAAACAATAAAAGGGACATGGACACATGTAACTAAATATGAAAAATCAAATAAATACAAGGACATGTTCAAATGTCTACATACACATAAATAAAACAAGATTGTATTAGATCCATATAGAAGGACATGTTCATATGTCTACATACACAATCAAAAAGGCATACACAAGGATACAGAAACATGTCCAAAGCATACATAAAATGATGGAAGAGGCATAGATTTATTAAACAATTTCATATTCAAATGCTATCAAATAGATGTAAAAGCATAGAGACACAATCAAGTTTAAAATACCAAATATACAAATGAAAGTATGCATGAATGTGTGGTATAAATATGTATAAGATCAAATATTCAAATAAATTAAGTCTACAGTAGAAGTACTTGGTAGAAAATTTTATTAATGTAGGATGATCAATTCCAAGATATAACAATGTTAAATATTTGATATAAAGCCTATAAATATGTAACTTGTGTAACATCCCCACTGAGATCTACCTACAAATACATGATTTTTTAAAGCACATCAATAATAAATGGATTACACCATGATAATCTATCAGAGAGCATATAAAATAATCTAAGTGTGATAATAATAAATGAATCATATTACATCATTTATTACTGATCACTACCATCATAAAAAATACAACATAACATAAATATAGAAAATAATTACAATAAAT
>JARHVA010005871.1:0-50000 GCA_037957365.1 Torreya grandis | reverse complement strand
ACTAAAATAATAAATCAACATGTTCGTAATGTAAACACATACACTAATGTTAATTCATAGCAATGTTAACATGTAATCTAAGCAATATTATACTATCCTATAAAACATATATCTCAAATCTTAATAAAAAATGACCCAAATAAAATGGGTCAACTATAAATATGCACAAATTATCAAATAGTTTCCTCAGCGAGGAATTGGGATGCAATTTCCTTCCCCCTAAATCTAGTCATCATCCTTGATGACCCTTATTCAAGCATAAAATTACTGATGTAGGAAATATTGGTTTGTTATGATTTTTTTCACCATCTTGGGAAATAGCAGCATTATGAATCCTTTTATGCTCTATAAAATCAAGGCTGTCCCTCACTTTTAACATTGGCATGGAATTGTATATTTTAGTCTTTGCCTTTATGAAATTTTAATACTATATTAGTGGTCTGATTTTTTATCCAATCTCCATCTTTTTATTTTTTTATTAGGTGAGCTATATTTATGGTATATGTGTTTAATCTTGGCTAGTCCAGAAATATAATAGGTATGAAAAAAATTGAAAATAAAAATATTATTAAAAAAAATTAACATAGAAATATAGTATCTAATAAATAAAATAAATGTAAAAATCTCATGTAGAACTCATCATAGTCCACCCTTGTAGCACTATTTGTTAAGGTCAAAATACCCCCATTTTGGAAAAAAGAAGATGCTTGTTCAAAATTTGCAAATTTGTGTTATAAATTGAACATATCACTTGATAAGAGTGGATTATTTAAATATAATGATTCTCATCATGTTTAATTTATCATATTATCACATAATCTTCATTTGAATTTATCAAATTGATAACATATGATTCTTGTGTTTCTATGTTGCAGGTTAAATGGAGTCCCATTTAGATGAATAATATTAAAGAATTTATGTTTTAATGTTAATTTGACCATTTTACCAACCTTTGGCCTTTGGTAAATTAATTTAATCCATGTTTAAATCATGTTAAAATACCTTAGTCTAAATGTTTTAGCTGAAGTCCCCTCTGAAATAGATTCAAATTTATGTGGGATCAAATTTACGTGAGACCACTTTGTTTTACTTTAAACCTAGTTTAAATTTTATCCAAAGTTATAATTATGTTTATTAACATGAGTAAATATTAGTCAAAATTTTATTCCTAAGTTATTTATATTCCTAAGCCCTTCATTAATGTATTTGATTTCCCACTGGAATGAATTAAGTCAAGGATGATAAGTGGCAAGATCTCTAGAGCTTGAATAAAAGATAAATGATCTAAATGCAAATATGGTATAAATAAGTTGAACTTGAGGATTGATGATGCAAATTTAACAATTCAAAAGATATCCAATGATGAGCAAGGAGTTTATGTGTCAAAGGTTTCTAAAATCAAGTACAAGAGTGAGAAGTGTCACAATCCCGTATACAGATCAGTGATATAATGTTGAGCGAAGGTAAACAAGTCAAGAATAGTAAGGTAGAAAATGAAAGTGAAAATTGTCACAATCTCTAGAAGTGATAAGATATATAAATGAATTACATTTGAACTTATGTATGAAGATAGATATCGATGCCTCATGCATGATTGTATAGCCAATAAATCATTTATATGAGTTTAGTCCCACAAAATGAAGATCAATGGCCTAGATTTTATTTTACATTCAAGATCCCAAATCAAATTAAATTCTACCATGTGTTTCAATATATTTCAACTAATTAATACTATTTGAAAGTATATAGAGAACCTACAAAGTTGCCAATTGGTAAAATCTTGAAAGCCTAGGAAAAAGATCAATGACCCATAATGAAGTCAAGGTTATGAAGAATTATTAAGAGATAAATGGTGAAAATTGATTAATATTCAATATTTCATTAGGTATTGACACATATCTAGAAATGATAAACAATAATATTTTAAATAAATGAGCAACGTGACATGGTAGTGCCACATAAGCAAGACACATCAAATTAGAGATCTTGCGGACATAATCATATAAAAGGTATAAATATGAAATCCAACTATAATATAAGTCATGAAAGATCCTTATTTGAAATTGCTTGTCACCATTAAAAATCTACATAAACCTTAAAAAACCCTAAAGTATATGGATTGCCCTAATTTATCTCTAAATTCACTGGTTTAATCTAAGGAGAGTTGAATAAGCATCTTCAATTAGATAATTCAATTATAATTATAATAATGAAAACACATAAGCATGATTCAAAACAATAAATTGAGCTATATCTATGAACATATTCTATGGGTAGAGTGTACAAGGACACATAATTTTTAACTACTTCATTGAACACAAGAGACAAAAACTATTCTAAACTATTTTAGACAATTAAGAACCAACCAGTTATCAATATGGAAGAAATGAAGTTCCTCCCATGGAAGAGACTATATGATGACATTTTTTCCATTGCATTGATACTATATGAAGAAACTATATTGTAGTGAAACTTGAGGTACTTCATTGCATTGATATTTTTAGTCCTATTTTCAAAGTAGTTAGGATAGATAAGTTTATGTTAATTAATGAACATAATCAAAGGAAGATTGCTTACATATCTAGAATGAAATTTGAATCTTATTAAAAGATACCTAAACCCTAAAATGTCCTAACTTCATTAATTCATTGTAAAATTGACACAACATGATGGATACCTAACCATTGTTGTTGGAATTTTGTAGCTAGGTTATTATGGACCCTACTAAGAACATTCTAGTGAGTCAGTTTAGACTTGGAATTAGGATAATGATGACCATGATTAAAAAGCTATATGGCTGTGAAACTAAATTATATGGATCGAATATGGGTGCCCATTATCTATTCTATTATTAAAAATATGATAGTTCCCGCACTAGGTGAGATAATTAACATCTCCTTGAGCAAACAAATATATCCAATCAAGAACAATAAAAAGAATGAGTTTTATATGATGTCATATATCCTATAAACCATGTGTGAAACCACAAAGATACCCAATTATATATAATGATCTCTGAGTGGAACGTAGACTATTTCTCAATACTATTCCAAGTTACACATTTATAACTATAGGGGCCATATTAAATTCATATGTGACTATGTCTACCCAGCATTGAGTGAAGCTATAACTAGAAATATAATGATGAAAGTTATCCCATTGATATATATATATATATATATATATATATATATATATATATATATATATATATATATATATAATCTATGGGGGACATATGGTTATAACCTAAATTTACTATTATATGGGTTAAATAAACTCAACATGCTCCTCTTAGGCTACCCATCCATGTACATGATAAACTAACAGAAGAAGAGGTAGCATATCATCTACTCAATGGGATTGATGAGATATGTAAAACTAATAAAAATGAAGTTTTACATGGTTTCCATTAAAAAATTGGTATGACTACCTTAAGGCAATGGGATCACATTGAGGGTGCCTCAAAACATAGCTTTTTTTTTTTTTTTTTTTTTTTTTTTTCTTTTTTTTTTAAAAAAATTTGTAATTAGACAATTTTAGACCATGGGATCCTTATTGAAGGTAAAATATAAATTGAGTCTCAAGGGTATCTTTAATGTGTAATGTGAACATAAAAATGGTTCATTTGACCTCATAGACACTAAGCCATCCTCATACTTTGATGTGACTAGGAGATTGAAGGAACATAATGTTAGACCTGAGTTTAGACTATCTAGAGATCAAAAGGTAGATGATAGATGGAAGTTAAGCCCAAGATAATAAAATTTGAAAATTGGTGATTCTTTTAAAATTACATAAATTGGTAGTTAAGTAGAGACAATGATAGAGCATGGACCTGAGGAGAAAAGGCTAGATGATATTGCATCTATTTCATCATCTCATAAGTCTCTCAAAGCATCATAACACGAATCACTTTAAGAAGAGGTTCACATGATATCCTTAGATGTTAATGAGTCTATTTAAGATGTACTAAATATGTTATCCATGGATTAAGATATATATTTGGATATAAAAGAAGTAAAGGTTGAGGAAGATAAGTAGGAGAAATGGAAATAAATGGCAATAGATTTGGTGGATGTTAATCCTCCAAAAATAAAAGATGTGATTGCACTTGTCTGAAAGACTAATAGACCTGATGTGACTATCACTACTCCTTTTACTGATGTCAATTTATTTAGCACGGAAAACTTATTGTATGCACCACCAATTCCAGGGTGGTTCATTTATGAATGAAGGATATAAAATTTGCCCACTATCCATCATCTTTGGGCTATGGTTAAAGCTACCAACATCCCTCTATAGCAAAAATTGAAACCTTGATTCATTGTTCTAGAAAAAAAAGAGACAAGGATATTGGCTACACCTAGTCAGTCAGCATAATTAGAAGTAGAGGTCCCAATTCCACATGTGACCCACTCTTAAGGTGGGGTCATGTTTGATCCAAGTACTTATATTTTACAGAGGGTGGTCAAGAAAAAAGTCATCCAACATGGTGAATAAATTACATATCAAAGGGTGGAGCCCTTGAAAAATTTCACTCTGAAGTAAGTATAGAGACATGGTGAGGATACAATCTTTGAATAAGATGTGTTGAAGTTGGGATAAATGAAATCAGAATAGTTTTAAGATGTTATAAAAGGGCTGAGGTATCAAAATAAGAACCTAGAGGAATAGTCTATTCTATATATTCTAGGGGATATGATCAGTGACTTTGAGGTAACCATGCATGGAATATTTAGTTCCTTTAAAGCTATAAGGTCTAATTAGGATATGAAGATCAAATATGATACTTTGGCTATGAAACAAGTAAACCTATGGTAGAGTTCATTCAATAACATGAAGGAGCTAATCAATATATTAATAGAAGACCAAATTCTTGAGTTTAGGATAGTTATCAAAGCCCATATGAATATGGCTATGGTTATATTGATGGAGAAGATCAAGGGTTTGAACTAATGCTTTAAGAGCTTAGAAGATCTTTCTAAATATTTCAACCAGATGGAAAAATAGATAAGGCATATATTGGATAGCCTGATTAGAGACCCAACTACTCTTAGTCCTATTTGATTGATAGTAGATGAGGATTTTAAGAATATATCTACTCATTTCATGAAAGAGGCAAAGAGTCAAATCTAGGGAAAAATAAGTTCAGATAACAAAAAGATCTTGGACATCATCCTATATGTAGAGGAGAAAATTATTGATGCTAGAAGTATCAAGGAAGCTTTGGATATGGATAATAAGGACTTTAATGGCTTATAAATTGAAGAGGAGGAACTATTCATGGAGCCCATCATCAATTCTATAATAATTGATGAATAACATAACAAGGTAATGAAGATCCTAGAGTAAAGATAGGACTGCAATAATAAGTGCTTCAACTTGTTAATATGAGAAAATTCATTTTATAACTAAACATGTATATCATTTGAAAAAAAACATTCCATTTTATAAAAGAATGTGCATATTATAATGCATTGCTTATAGGTCAGTCCATTTTTAAAGTATTTAGTTCTAAAATGTTGTAGAAGGACAACTATCCTTAACACATGTACAATTATCATTTGTGATGACTAACAAACATACCTCCTTATTATTCTATAAAATGGGTATCATCATTTATAAAGAGGAGGGGGTTTTCTAGAAAGACTATTATGTAAATTTGGAGAAGTTAATATAAGTAATGAATTATGTAAAGATTATAGAACATTTATTTGTGTGATTATTATTATGGTTGCTTCCTTAGCTATCTAGTTTGATGTTTAGATTTAAATGGTTTTTATGGATTCTAAATGCACATATTTAAATGTAAAGTTGTCAATTTGTGTTTATGATAGGTTAATTGAAATATCTTATATTATTTTCACTTTTCATGCTCTCCTTGAAGATGTGTTAATGCAATTTTCCTAAAATTTAAGCCATTAAATTGAATTTGGTTTCTTATTTGAATTGTTTCACCCTTAATTAGACATTTACCTAGTATATGATAGGATTTATTCCTTTGTAATTTCATGTCATATTCATTTGAGTGCATGTTTCAATGGAATTTAATGTTTGTCATAATTTATGAATTGAAGATCACAACACCTTTTATCTATACTATCCTTCCTTTTATTCATTTTTTTTTATCAATTCACTTTAGTTTAGCTTTCATTATAAAAATACATGCTAGTTTAGAATTTAGATATTATATTTTGACAATAGTTCACCATACTTCATTTAGATTACCTTCATATTTGCAATCAATATTTAAGACCAAGGTTTCTCCCAAAAACTAGTTATATTATCATTTTGTGAAATAGATACATTACTTTATCACTATGACATCAAACATATTAGGAATATCACAACTAGATACTCATGAAATGGTTTATTTGAATACAGAAATTAGAAGTGTTTCTTATAACTATGTAAACCTTATGATACACTTTCAAGCATAAACATGTGTGTTATTTCACTAGTGCTAGAAGGAATGATTTTAAGCTTAAACTTTGTAGATTTGAAGTATCCTTTCTAATTTTAGTTGATTTTATTCAAAGATCAGTGAATTATTTGCATATTTATGTTGTCCTTAGTTTAATTGTGTGGATATCATTGTTATTCATGGTTTGAAACTAGTATTTGGGCTTATTTAGCTAAAGATAGCTATTCATTGAATATTTATGAAAACATGTTGTAAAGGTAGTTTAAGATTTGTAAATTCAACATATTTGAGGTTAGTGATAGTAATTTTGTTCAAATATTTGCTGATTATTTGAAAATTTAGGTTTATTTAAACTTAGAAGCATAAATATCACTCATATTTGCAAGTTTGAAGGTATCTTTGAGCTAATTCAGTTAAAGATAGTCATTCTTTGGAAATAATTATATGAATTTGTTGAAAATTTGTTTAACGTATAAATTTAGTCATTGTTCTTTACAAAGATAAGGTTTATATTTCATAGTTTGATTAGGATTCAAAGTTTGAAATCTAGAACTAGCAAGAATAAAAACTAGGTTAAGATCTGAGACAAGGCTACCTCTTTTGTCTTTTGAGATTCATAGCAAAGCAAGAGTAGATAAAGATAAGTGCAAGGTTTCTAAATCTCAACCTACTTTACATGTTCATGGTACTCCTATGTTCAACCCTTATCAAGGTATAGTGTGGTTAAGTGTGTCTTATATCAATGTGTCTAGTTAGGTACATGATTTACCTATAAATACTGAGATGTTTTTTTCCTTTATCAGTCTTACAAATGTGGTTACTACTAGGGAACATATCAAATTCTTCAAGGCTATTTTGAGATTGTTAGATGGTGTTCATTAAGATGTTATTTGTATATTGTTTCCTTTTACTTTCAAAGATGCAGCATATGATTAGTTTCTCAACATTATTGAGAATTACATTACTAGTTAGAATGATATTAATAGTATTTTCATTGATCAGTTCAAAAAGATCACCAGTCTTTGTATCCTTATCAACAGTTCATTACGGTGAAGAAATATTCAAGTGAAACCATTTGGGATTTTAATGATAGATTTTAGAAGATGTATAGTATAACAATAGCTTCTTATATACTTGATGAAGCTTTGGCTTTATAAATTTATAAGGATGCATTACATCCTAGGACTTCTTTGTTTTTGAAAAGATCTATTGGGGTCATAAAAACATTAGATTTAGCCTATGTTGAAGCTATGAAAATTAGTGATCAAATATAATGCATGGGTCAATTAGCATATGTTATTACTAATGTTAAACCTAATTTTCCCACATTGAATTTTATTCCAAATTCTAATCGAAATGTGTTTGCTTTAAATCAAACACCATTTTTTAGCCAATTACCTTTGATTCATGCACATCTTGGTCAAAAACCTAGGATTCTTAAATAACATTGTAAATGGTTCTCATCCATAAAATCAAAGAGCTATGGTGTCAACAATAGGTAATAGTACTCAAGTGCAAAATTTAGATGTAATTAACAATGAAAATGATTCTATATTCAAAATTGTTAAAAAACTAATCACTAATTTCCTTTAATTACAAAAATAAGTAGGTAATGTTGGAGAAAATTCTAATAAAAATTATTCTTATTAGAGGTTCAATAGACCTACAAATAGGTTTTTTAATGGTAAAAATAACAAAAACAATAAGATATCATCATCTAAAAAGACTACTAAAATAAACATATGTGATGTGGCTTTAACTTATTATTGTAGATTTCATAACACTTCAAAACATGGTGAATTGGATTGTAATGAATTATTTAATGTTTTTGAATAATTTCGAGATGAGTTAGATATATTTGAAGGTGGAATTGAAAAATATAATGTTGAGATTATATTTGTTTCTTCAAAGACATCCAAGCTTTCTAACACAACTCTTATGGTGGAAACATTTGATTTTCCATTCCAAGATGAGAATGAGCTTGAGGATACTCCTTAAGAGATTCATGATTTTCAACAACATCTAAAGAAGTCTTATCATCTAAGGAATAGAGAGTAGAATCAACCATTGATAAGCTCAAATCCACTAAAAAAATTTGATTTCCTCTTAATCCTCAATCCAGAAACATGAAAGTGAAGTAATAAAAGAAATGATGTTGATTCATCTAGTTCTTATAATAGGAGTGGATATAATATAGTTAAGTATATGGAAAAGATTAAAGCTAATATCACTTTAAATGAGTTGACTCAAATTACTGAACAAAAAGACTTATTGGTTTAATCTTTAAGTGGAAAGCCTAGTAAATCATAAAAGGATGCAAGTGAAAATGTAGTGATGTAGAAGAACAAAGTAGAGGTTCTACCTTTCTTACTAAAAAATGGAGTTTATTGTAAAAATATGGATAATTATTTTTTATACTCAAGTGCCTCTACTAATATTATCCATTAGGTATTTGTGAAAAACTTGGTTTGAATTCAATTGAATTTGATAGACTAGTTACATAATTAGACAAATCAAGAGTCAAAGTAATTGGTAAATTGATGAATGTTCATATGCAACTTGCTTCTTAGACCAAGATACAAAAAATTGTAGACATTTCAAATGCTTATGGAATGTTTCTTAGTAGTGATTAAACTAAGTGTTTGAATGGATACATGTTTATTAACTGCTCTCATATGTGGATGTCATGGAGAGGATTTCCCAATCAAATCATAATAGACAGGGAATCCAAGATGAAACACATTATCACTAAATATAATGCTACAAATTAAATGGTCAACATGGTCAATTTTGATTTAGGTTTTTATACTCTTGATACTCGTAAGGTATGTAATTGTAAATCTTCTCATGCTATGCATAAATTATGGAAATTATATTTTGATGGTACTAGATGTATGTTTGGACCTAGAGTAGGAATTATTTTAATCAATCGCATTGAGAAATAATTCAATTCTTATTAAAAACTTCAATTCCCATGCACCAATAATTTGGCAATGTATGAAGCATTAATTCTTAGGTTTCAATTTTATATCAAATATAAGGTCAAGGAATTAATAGTGTATGGTGATTCACAACTCATAATTAATCAAGTTACAAGAAAATACCAATGCAAATTATCTTATATTAAGAAGTACAAGTTTAGAATTTGGTACTTGGTAGAGTGTTTTGATGCTTTTAGCATTATGTCAGTTCTTAGAGAAGAGAATAAGCTTGTTGATAAAATAGCTTCAGTTACAACCAGTTTAATGCCAAATAAAGATTATCAAATCTTGAACATTAAACTAGTCTGACGTCTCTCAGATCCTATAATGTTAACCATATATAAGTATTTAGTGATGATAAATAGATCATAGATTTCCTGAAAAACTTAGGAGTATTTGAGTCTCATATCATAGATCAGGTCAATGAAAATGCTTTTGATGATGACAAAACTGATGACAAAGTTGATGATAAGATAGTGCACTTGAATGAAAACAAAATGATCAAATGTATGATTTCCTTAGAAATATTATTTTATAAAGACAAACAAGCTAAAACTATCAATATTCCCAAAGTCAGTGAAAAAAATTATCATATAGTTGACATTGGAGTTTAAGTTCAACCATAACTAATGAACATTGGTACAACTTGTATAAACCTAGAGTCTAAGAAATTGAAAACATTGTTCACCAAGTACAAAGATGTTATGTCATGGTTCTATTATGACTTAAATGTCTTTGATCCTAGAGTCATAACCCATACCATACCATTAGAAAAAGCTTGTAAGCAATTCAGACAAAAGGAAAGACTAGTTAACCTTGTTTTAGAACCACTGATATATAAGGAAGTCAAGAATATATTAGATGCTAAAATAGTTTTTCCTATTAGATATTAAACCTAGGTGGCCAACTTGGTGTCATTCGGGAAGAAAAATTGAGAAATTAGATTATGTATTAACTTTGAAAATTTGAATAGGACATCAGAAAAGGACAATTACCCTTTGCCTTCTCTTGATCAAGTCATTAAAATTTTTAGTGTTTCTACTATGATGTCTTTATTAGATGGTTTTTTATGTTATAATCAAGTACTTTTAAATAAGGAGGATGGAATGAAGACTGCATTCACAAGTATGGTATTTTAACTAACAAAAGGATGCCTTTTATCTTATTAATGTAGGATCGACATTTTGAAAAGATATGGACCATGCCTTTTAAGGTGTCATAGGTAAATGCATAATCATTTATATGTATGATCTGATTGTGTTTTCAAAAATTAGGGAAGACCACATTATGTATTTAAGATAGGTTTTTGAACATTCTAGAAGGTATGAAATTTCCCTAAATCTTAAGAAGAGTATTTTAATGTTACTGAAGGGATATTACTAGAACATGTTATAACCAAGGATGGGATTTTTATATATCATGATATAATTAATTCTATATCCAAAATAAAACCCCCTAATCGTAGAAAATAATTAATATCTTTCATTGGAAAAATCAACTTTGTGAGAAAGTTCATTTCTAGTTTCACAGAGATTGTGAAGCCACTAAATGACATGTTAAATAAAGATGCCAAGGTCATATGGACTAAGTATGTAACAAAATAATTCATGAAAATTAAAGAGGAAATAATATAAATAGTAGTGCTGATAAGTCTAGAATTCACCAAATATTTATATCTCTATTCTTTTTCTTTTGATCACATTATATCTATTATTTTAACTCAAAAAATAGATAAATGTTATCACCCTATTGCATTTATGAACACTAATCTCAATAATTTTGAGTTAAAATATTATTTTACTGAAAAATAAAAAATTCTTTAGTTAAGGTAGTTAATAAGTTTAGACACTATATTCTTACAAATAAAGTGCATGCAATATTACCAGATCCTACCACTAAGCTTATTTTAAGTCAATGTGACTTAGGGTAGAGAAGAGGTAATTGGATGTATATACTGTAAGAGTATGATCTTATAGTAATGACAACCAAATTAGTAATATGTCATGGATTGATTCAAATTATTTTCAATACTAATCCTAAATTAAGTGTCATACATGTTGATTAACATCAATTTCAACCAAATAATCGATATGATGCAATTATTCATATTATAATCAATGGTTCTTATCTGAAAGGATTGAGTAGGGAGAAAAGAAGGACTTTGGGTCTCAAGGCACCACATTTATTGATAAAGGATAGGGTAATCTTTATAAATAATTATAAAGGTATATACTTGAGATGTGTTTCCAAAGAAGAAGCCATTGAGATCTTGAATACTTTTCATGAAAAGTTTGGAAGTGGACACCCCTCTAAAAAGACAATAGCTTACAATATCCTGAGGGTAGGGTATTATTGGACTACAATCTTTAATTATGCACATAAACATGTTAGATAATGTCATGAGTGTTAGACTTTTAACACTAAGGAATGAAAAACAGCTATGCCACTGAAGCCTATTTTAGTTGACAAACCTTTTTCTCAATAGGGTCTAGATTTTGTATGGGTCATCAACCATAATTCTTTAGTTGGACACAAATATGGTCTCACTGCTACTTATTATTGTACAGGATGGATTGAAGTAGTAACAACCAAATAATGTAGAACTAAAGATGTAATCAAGTTATTAGAAGAGAACATTTGACCAAGATATGGGATACCAGTTTCATTAGTTTATGATAATATATCATGCTTTATATCTATTGAAATGATTTAATTGGTCTATGATAAAAACACAATTCTTAAGTTTTCATCAAATCATTACCCTTAAGGTAATGGAGTTTTATATTCAACTAATAAGAACTTAATGAAAGCACTTAATAAGTTTACAGTTGAAAAACCAATAACATGGCATAAATTGCTTAAATATGCTTTGTGGGAAGATAAAACTAGAGTGAACCAAACATTGAAATAATCACCATTGTTATTAGTAAATGGTCAAGAGAAAATATTTTCCATTACTCTCAAGCTACTAACCTATAAGTTCATGTAGGATTATATGTACGAAGACCAAGAGTATGTTAATTCATGGTGGCTTGACATCATTCAATTGTAAGATGAGAGGGAAGAAGCATTTGCCAACTTTAATAGACATCAGACCATAGTCAAAATATGGTTTGACAAACATTCCAAGAATATGGTTTTTAGGCAAGGAGAACTTGTTCTCCTATAGGATAAGGCATCTAAACTAAAAGGAATGAATGATAAATTCAATATTTTGTGGATTGGTCCATATCAAATTGTTGAGAAATTGAGAGACAACACATTTAAGATCAAATATCTTGAGGGATAAGTGTCCACTTTAGCAACTAATGGGTAATACCTCAAGCACTACTTCTATATTGTTCCACTACAAGTATTTATAGAGTAGCTTGTAAGACTAATTAGATTTAGTGTATGTAGGCTTAAAATAGTTTCCTTTCATGTTCCTTGATTATGAATAGTGTTTTTACATATTTTTGGTTTTTGTTTATTTGTTTATTGCGTGTTTCTTTTCCTTTTATTTGTTCTCTGATTTCAACAAGTCTCTTTCAAGATAATTTTTGAGATCCAATACATGTAGATGCTCAAAAATAACATCTCAAATCAAGAATGCAGGTATGACTATCAAATATTGATTGATCATGGATTTTGGAAATTAGAGCTTGTGTTATAGTTTTGAGAAATCGGGAAAAGATAGACACCTAGGTTTATTTTTCCTTCAAATATTAATCCTTGTTTTCATCTATGTTTGATTTTAATATGGATTACATATGCTGAGTGAATGTTTTAATTATTGAAACAAAGTCATTTTTTCACTTAAAGAATAATAATCCTTATGGTAAAGTTAATAATTAATGATGATTGCCTAAAAATCAAACATTTGATAAAATCATAAAACATATCTAATTATGGTTCTCAACTTTTGTTGAAAGCTAAATATACTTGATAAATACAAAAAATTGGAGCTTTATTGAGAATTTGAAAGCATTCTAAGTAAATATGATTTTGGTAACCTCCACCGAGGCTAGAGATGCCTAGTTGGCAGTGGAGCAAGGCCTTAATTGGAGCCAAATGTATCTCTGTCAGGGTTATCGATGTCTAGCTAATAGCAAATCAATGCCTAAGCCTTCCCTTTTCATAATTCATGATTTATAATTAATATGTAAATATGCTATAAGTCAATTTTAATAATTAAGATCATGAAATCTAGAATTTGTTCTCTAAATTCCATGGGAATTAGTGAATGAATCAAAGCACACACACAAGATGACTAAGTTTTGATATTTGAGCCTAATTCTACATTTGAAAGACTTTTATTAATCATGAACTAATATTAATGATGTTATTTCATCATGTGGAATGAATGCTTTGGTTATTAGTTTAAATTAAGAGTATCTAATTTATAACATTTTGTAATGTTTCCCTCAGAAGTCACCATTTATTGATGTCAACATACCCCCATTTTTGAAAAATGAGGATCCTTGTGAAAATTTTGAAAATTTGTGATATAAATTGAACATATCACTTTATCATAGTGCATTATTTGAACAACATTTTTCTCATCATTTTTACATTAGCATGTTATCACATAATCTTCATTTGAATTTATCAAGTTGCTAATGTATTACTCTTATGTTTTTATGTTGTAGGTTTAATGGAGTCCCGTTTAGATGTTCAATGTTTAGGCCTTTATGTTTTAATGCTAATTTGACCCTTTTATTGACCTTTGACATTTGGTCAATTAATTGAATCACTACTTAAACCATGTTAAAAAACCTTAGTCTAAATTTTTAATCCTGAGTCCCTTTTAAAATATATTCAAATTTAAGTGGCATAAAATTTATGTAAGAACACTTTGTTATAATTTAAACCCAGTTTAAATTTTATCCTAAGTTATTTATATTCTTGAGCCCTTAGTCTATTTAATTGCTTGTAGGAATGAATTAATGCAAAAATACCAAGTGCCAAGATCTTAGGATCTTGACTAAAATATCAAAAATCTACATACAAAGATGGAGTCAATAAGTAGATCCTAAGGATTCATGGTTTAGGTTTAATAATGCAAATAAGATATAGTGATGAATGAGAAGTCAATATGTCAACGGGTTATAAAATAAAGTGAGAGAGTGTCAAGTGTCATGGTAAAGTATATAGATCAAAGATCTAATGGTGAGTGAAGGTCAACAAGTCAAGGATACCGAGGTGGAATGCAAAAGTGATAAGCATCACAATCTTTAAGTGATCATGGAAATTAATGGCCCATTCTTTACCTTATGTATGAAGATGGATATCTATGGTCTATACTTGACCATGCAATCAATGGATCTATGGTGTGAGTTTAATCCCATAGATTGTAGATCAATGTCCCACATTTGATCATACATTCAAGGTAAATGATGTTGGTGGAGTTAACAATTGAAAGAGCCCAGATACAATGAGATTATCTAATGTATCATGAGAGAATTAAAGTGATGAATACTATTCACAACTAAATAGAGAGCCAATGGAGCTATATAGTGGTAAAATCTTGAAATCCTGAGAGAAATGTGGACAATCCATGATAAAGTCAAGGCTAGGAATACTTCTTAAGAGATCAATGGTGCAAATTGATAAAGCTTAAAAAATTGTATAATGAAATGACACATGTCTAAAAGTCACAAATAGTCATATTTTAAATAAATGAGTGATGTGACATGGTAATGACACATAAGCAAGACAAGTCAAATTAGAGATTTTGTGGACCTGAGCATGTAGAAGGTATAAATATGAAATCCAAATACTATCTATGTCATGAAAGCTCCTTGTTAGAACTTGTTTATCACCATTAAAACCTTGCATACACCTCTATAATTCCTAAAGCATATTGATTTCATTAATTTGTCTTTGAATTCATTGGTTTAAACTGAGGAGAGTTGTATTATCATCTTCAATTGGATAATTCAATTAGAATTGTAACAATGGTGACACATTAGCATGTTTTAAAATATGAGATTGAGATATATATATTTCATCATATTCTAAGGGTAGAGTGTTTAAGGATGCAAAATTTGAAGTTGATTCATTGAACATAAGAGATAACAATTGTTCTAAACTATTTTGGACATTTGAGAATGAACCAATTATCACCAGAGAAGAAATGAAGATCCTCACAGTAAAGAGACTATATGATCATATTGTTTCCATTCAAATGATTAGACTACACTTGCTAAAATAAATCTAGAGGTACTTCATTTCACTAATGTTCTTTGTCTTATTTTCAAAGTAGATAGGATAAATAAGGGTATGTCATTTAATGAAAATAATTAGATGAATATTACTTACATATCCCCAATGGAATTTAAATATTAATACAAGCTCCCCAAACCCCAAATTGACCTAACCTTAATTAATTTATGGGAAAAAAAACACAACATGATGGCCACCTTAGCCATGTGGTGAGAATTTTGTATCCAAATTATTATGGACCCTTCTAAGAACATACTAGTGAATAAGTTCAGACCTAGAATTAGGATGGTGATGACCATGCTTAACAAGTTATATGGATATGTAACTACAACATATATGGAACTAATATGGGTTCCCATGGTCTATATTATAATTTTAAAGGTGATAGTTCCCCCATTAGGTGAGATAATCAGCATCTCCTTGAGCAAAAAAGTATATGCAATCAAGAACAAGAAAAGGAATGAGTTTTATATGATTTAATATCTCTTAGATGCCATGTGTACACCTGAAAATATCCCCAATCAGAGAGAATGGTCTCCAAGTGGAACCTAGAATATTTCTTAACACTATTCCAAGTTACACATGTATAAGTATAGAGTCCACATTCAATTCATATGTGGTTGTGTTTACCCAACATTGAGTGAAGCTATGACTAGAATTCCAATTATGAGAATTCATGTATTGGTCAACAAATATGTTTAAGCCATGTGGGATAGATGGTTATACCCTGACTATATCATTATCATAGGTGAAGGAACTCAACATGGTCTTCTAAAGATACCCAACCATGTAAATGATAAGCTAGTATAATAAGAGGTGGCTTATCAGTTATTGAATGGGATTGATGGGATATGTAAAACTTAAAGAAAGGGACATTTGCATAGTTTCCCTTTGATAATTGTTAAGACTACCTTATGATAGTGGGATCACATTGAGGGTACCTCAAGACATAGGTTATCTTCTAATTTGTAGATGGATGATTTTAGACCATGAGACCCTTATGGAAGTTAAAAGAGCATTTGAGGCTCAAGGGTATATTGAATGTGGCATGTTAACATGAGCCTGGTGCACTTGATCTCATATACGCCAAGGCATCCTCGTACTTTGAAGTGACTATGATACTGAAGGAGAATAAAGTTAGACATGAGTATAGATTATCTAATGATAATAAGGTAGATGATAGATGGTAGTTAGGCCCAATATAGTTTCATTTGATAAGTGATAAATCTTCTAGACTTCTATCAGCTAGTATAGAATTAGAGACACAAATAAAGCATGCACTTAAGGAGAAAATTCCATATGATATTGCTTATAGTTTATCATCTGATGAATCTCCCAAAGTAGTAGAGCAAGAATCACATTATGAATAGGTTCATATGATAGACCCAGACCCTAATGAGTCTACTGAGCATGCATTGAATATTATATACATGGTTTATTATATAAATTTAGATATATGAGAGGTAAAGGTTGAGGAAGGTAAGGAGAAAAAATAGAAAATAAATGGAATTATACATGGTGATTTTTAATCCTCATAAACTAAGAGTTGGGACTACTTTTGTTTCAAAGACTAAGAGACCTAAAGTGACTATCGCTACTCCTTTTAGTGAAGTCAAAATTTTTAGTGATGAAAAACTTATTGTATGGACCACCAATTCCAAAGAGGTTCATTTAAAAACCAAGGATATAAATTATTCCTATTATCCATCATACTTGGGTTATGATTAAAGATACCAACATCCCTCTACAACAAGAATCAAAACCCTAAATGCTTACTCTACAAAAAAAGAGCCAACGAGATTGGATACTCATAGTCATTCAACGTAATCATAAGTAGATGTCCCAATTCCACATGTGAGCCAATATTTATTTGGGGTCAATTTTAATCCATGTACCATTGGTTTGCAAAGGGTGATTGGTAAACAGGTCATGCAAGATGGTGAATAAATTACATATCAAAGGGTGGAACCTTTGACTAATTTGATGTGAAAGCAAGTATAAAGACCTAGTTAAGATGTAATATTTGAAGAAGATGTCTTAGAATTAGCCCAAGCACAGTCATAATAATCACAAGATATTATCAAAAATATAAATTAATAAAAGAAAAACCTAGAATAATAGTCTATTCTATCTATTCTAAGGTATATGATCAATGATTTTGAGGCAACCATACATGGAATATTTACATCTTTTAAATTTATAAGGTTATGAAGGATATGATGAAAAATAGGATAGTTCAGCTATGAACCAAGTAAACCTATGGTAAATTTCATACAATAAGGTAAAGGAGATGATTAATATATTGATAAAATACCAAACTCCATTGTTTAGGATAGTTACAATAGATAATTTGAATATGGCTTTGGTTATATTAATGAATAAGATCAAGGGTTTGAACAAATAGTCCAAGAGCTTGGAAGATATTTCAAAGGATTTCAACCAATTAGAGAACTAGATAAGGCATATATTAGGTAGCCTAATCAAATAACCAACTAATCTTAGTGTCATTGGCTTGATAATAGATAAGGAATTCAAGAATAGAGCAACTCAGTTCATGTAGGAGGTGAAGAGTCAAAGCTAGGGCAAAATAGGGGCAGACAACAAAAGGATATTGGATATGATCCTATTTGTAGAGGAGAAGATTAGTGATGCTACAAGCATCAAGGAAGCTTTGGACAAGGTCAATAATAACTTCAATGCCTTACTAGATCAAGAGGAGGAACTATTCATGCATCCCATAATCAATTCTAGACAAATTGATGAATTACATATCAAGGCAGTGAAGATCCTGGAGAAAAGACAAAAGACTGCCATAATATGTTTTTCAATTTGTTAACTTGAACATATTATTTTTATAAATAAACATTAATATAATTTGAAAATAGAATATTAAATTTTGTAAAAACTATGTGCATATTGTAAAGTGCATTGCTTATAGGTCAGTCAATTTTTAAAGTGTCTAGTTCTAAAATGTTGTAGAAGGACAACTATCCTTAACACTTATATGATTTTGATTTTTTATGACTTACTTACATACCTCCTTAGTATTCTATAAAAGAGGTATCATCATTTTTAAATAGGAGGGAGTTTTTTTATCAAGACTATAATGTAATTATGCAGCAATTAATACAAGTAAGGAATTACATAAAGATTATCCAACATTTATTTGTATGATTATTATGGCTACTTCTTCAACCATCTAGTCTAATGTATAGATTTGAATGGTTTTTATGGATTTTAGATATACGTATTTGAATTTAGAGTTGTTAGTGATTATGATAGGTTGATTGAAATATATTAGATTCTCTTCATTTTTCATGCATTTTTGAATATGTGCGAATGCGATTTTATTAAAAAGTAAATCATTAATTTGAATCTATTTTCTTATTTGCATTGTTTCACCCCTCCTTAGACATTTAACTTTTATATGATAGGATTTGTGCATTTGAAATTTCATGTAATCTATTAGTTTGAGTTCATGTTTGGATGAAATTTAAGATTTTCCATAATGTTTCGACTGAAGATTAGAACACCTTCTTTCTATAGTACCCTTCCTTTTGCTCTTTTTCATTTATCAATTCACTATAGTTTAGATTTCATTGTAAATATACATTATAGTTTAGACTTTAGATCTTATATTTTGATCATAGTTCACCATATTTTGTTTATATTATCTTCATATTCACAAAAAATCTTTAAGACCAAGGTTACTACAAATAACCTCTTATATTATCACTTTTTGAAATAATCTGATTGTTTTACTACTATGGCACCAAAGATATCAGGAATATCACAACTAGCTTCTCATGTAATGGATTTTTTGAATACATCAAAGAGAAGTATTTCTTAACACTTTATAAACCCTCTGATACATTTTTAGGCATAAATGCTATCCTCAGAGTATTCATCCCACTAGACCATGCACTTTGACATCTCTCTATTACATAAACATAGTTTGTGATTACCAATTACCTTAATTAGTTAAATTATGACCACCTTGGGATCCAGAACCTATAAAACATTCCAATCCAACATATGTTTAGGCTCAAATCTATAGTTCTTAAGATAAAAAAGATGAAAGACATTATGTAATACAGTTAGGGATGGTGACAATGCAATATTATATGATATAGGATTGAACACTTCTAACACTTCATAGGGTCCCACATAGATTGGTAATTTTTTGCCCTCTCAAATTTAATTAATGTTTTCTATGGATGAACCTACAAGATCACTTTATCACCTATTTTAAAGTGCCTATATGTCCTCTTTAGATATTCATAACTCTTCTAACTATCATTGGCTTTGGCCAATATCTACTTTATTAATCTCACTTGGTTTTCCATTTCAAAAATCATCTTAGGTCCAAAGGCTATCTTATCCTCTAACTTGTCTTAACTAATTGGTGTCTTATAACATCTCCTAAATAGTGCCTCAAATGATGCCATTTTTCAAAGCTGATTGGTATGAGTTTTTATATACAAACTCAACCAATGGAAGATAATATCACCACTTGCATTATAAATCAATGCAATACATAAAAATAAAATCCTCTAACACTTAATTAACTCTATCAGTCTATCCATCAGTATCTTTATGATATATTGTGTTAAAATTTAGTTGTGTACCTAAAGATAAATTCAGAGTTACCCAAAATCTAGAAGTCTTCTTCAAATTAGCATCCAAAATGATTTTCTATGTAAATCCATGAAACTTATAAACTTCCTTTAAAAACCACTTTATAAGGGTAGGTACATCGTCCATCAAATTGCCTGGTAGAAAATAAGCTACCTTAGTTTTTCAACGACTAGAAATATCATATTATTCCTACTCCATGACATTGGTAAACCTTGGAAAAAACCCATACTAAGCACCTACCACTTACCTTATGATATATCAATAAAATATAACAATACATCTAGATGCACATGCTCAGCGTTCACATTTTGACATTCAAGATAATGTGACACATAGTCTGCTACATCTTTCTTTATCCCCTTCAAAAAATTATTGTGGCCTAAGTTATACCATGAGCTCGGTTACTCCTAGATTTCATGAATATGGGTCATTATGTAGTTATTTTAGCCCTACGATCCACATTTTCTATCTATCTAGTATATACATCCTTATATTGTAAGCCAACAAACCATTAATATCTAATCTGGATCTTTTATACTAAGAATTATGAGCTTTTTTAGACAATAATTTTTTGACTTGATCATAGAATTAATCTCCTAGAGAGAATTCAATCACTTGATCCCTAAAATTACTCCTAATAGTAGCTATGGATGATATGTACCTTTTATGACATAAGGAATCAACTAAAATATTTCCCCTACCTTTGATATGGTTGATGTCAAAATCATAATATGAAAAAGAACTTAAGAAAGTATCTCTAATGAGTATTCAAATTTGGTTGGGGCAAGATGTAATTGTGTCATAAGCTATTCATCTTGCCTCAAATGGTTTTCCCAAAAAGTAATGGTTTCACACTTGCAAAGCATACATAATCACTATGAGTTATAGGTCATGAGGGCCATAGTTCACCTCATAAGGCTTAATCTTCCTCAATTCATAAGCTACTATTGTATTGTCCTACATATATAATCCTCTTAGTCCATCCCCTAATGCATCTGTGGTCATTTAAAATTGACCATGAAGTCAAGAAATCATAAGACTAGTGTAAATGTAAGCCTTTTTTCAACTCTTAAAAACCTACATCACTTCTCTATCTAGAAAAAACATCGGATCTTATGCTGCAATGTAGTAATTAGATTATCTATCTTCAAAAAAATTAGAATGAACTTCCTGTAATACCTACTAACCCCATAAAACTTATAATCTTGTGCACGTTATTTTGTGAAGACCATTCCATAATAGATCTTATCTTTCTTGAATCTACTAAGATACCATCTACCAAGATAATATTTGTAAAATATTACTATTTCTCCTAGAAGAATGTGCACTTAGACAACTTATCATATAGTTTTTGCTTCTGTAACTACAATAAAACCTTTTCTAGATATTTAAGGTTTTCCTCTTCATTCTTTTAAAATATTAGAATGCCATCCAAAAAAACCAAAATAAACTGATTAATATAATATTTGAATACATTGCTCATTAGATTTATGAATGTTGGGTTATTAGTCAGACTAAATGGTAACATTGTGAACTTATAGTACTCATACCAACTTCTAAACATTGTCTACCGAATATCCTCATTGTGTATCCTCAACTGATGGTATCGCAATATATAAACAATCTTTAAAAAAAATGTTACCTATTCTATTTGATTAAAATTTTCATTTATTCAAGGTAGAGGATACCTTTTTTTGATAGTTGCCTTGCTCAACATTATATAGTCAATACAAATTCAAAGGGTACCATCCTTCTTCTTGATAAAGACAACTAGTGCACCCCATGGTGACACATTTATCCTAATCAACCCTTTTACAAATAATTCATGATGTTGAGCCTTCAATTTAACCAAATCATTGGTTTTCATCCTATATGGTACCTTATACTATGGTTTTAAACCAAGTATGCTTTTGATAAAAGATCAAACTCATGTTTTTGATCCATTCTCGATAACTCCTCTAAAACCACGTCATGAAAATATCTAAGAAATTAATAACCTTTGATAGATGGTTCCTTATATTACTCCATTTAATTTATCTTGATGATAAATTCTTTGAATCCTTTTCCTTTGGATAACTTGAGTTCCATTTCAAAAATATTCCTAATCCTCAACTCTTTGTTCTCACCCTATATTTGTGTCTGATTTCTAAAATCATCTAGACACTTAGCCTTCTCTAGGTAGAGTCAACCTTAGATTTATGTTTCTCAACATATTTGAATCCTAATATCACATAATATGACCCTAGTAATGATATATACAAATCAATACCTATTATTAATTTAGGCAAACTAATCTTTACTTCAAATAAACACTTGTCAACCATGACTTTTGAGTCATTCCCATACTATACTAAACATGCATTTTCCATTACTCTAGGTCTTATAGTTAACTTACTAAGAATTATAGGAGATATAAAACATATTGTGGCTCTTGTATATATCAAAATGGAAATTGGATGATCAAACAAAGTACTTGATAGATCTATTGGTAATCCCAAAAATTTAGCTTATCGATTGTCAACTATTGCATGAATCCATTGATAATAACTACACTACTTAGGATTAGGACCCTTTCCCCTGGACCTATATTGAGATTAGTCATGATAATAATTGTCATCTCCATAAATGAAATAACATCTTGTTGGTCCTTTCCTATCATTCTACAAGTTTTCCCTTTAACCTTCTTTGGAGCCATTACCCTGTTTCTTGTTGCTTGAACCATTGTTAAACTTGGCATTCTACATTTGGAACTATTTACTATGATGTTCTCTCCTCTATTTAAAATTCTTCTTCTTTAAGGTTGACGTAGAATTTACAAACATTTTATTGAATTTGAACTTAAATAAGAAAGAGTCTTCAACTTATATTTCTATGTGAGCACCTTCACAAAGACATGGTCCATGGTAGAAGCTCCATAAGCATCCAAATATCCACAAATCTAGGGTTTCAATCCCATGATAAACACTCTACTCTTGAACATCTCATCTCCCTAATATTTAGGTACATACTTTTAAAGTATGGTGAACCATTTCTAGTAATCATTCACTGATAAATATCGCTGATTGGGATTATTGAAATTTTTTTTGATCAAAATAAAGTTTTGGGAGCCATTATGACCTAAATAATACCATAAATTGATCCCAAGAAGTGGTGGTTATGTTATGATTCATTTCTAAATATTGGTTTTCCGACCATGTAGATGCCTCAATAGCCAATTGGTATTCTCTCCATATTACCTTGTTGACCTCAGGGTAGTTTTGAGTTTATGAATACTTATCCATCTCAATTAGTCATGCCTCAACTCCATCACATATAACAATCCCATTGAACATATTTAGGTTCACCTTAATCATGTCTCTAACCAACTCTATAACTACTTGAGCTCTATTGTATTTCACATTTTAATGTTTAATGGGATGCTCTTCCAGTACATCCTACTATTCTTCCTCTTTATATCCTTAAACTATATATTCTATAGCTATAATTTTATCACCACTCTCATTCATGGCTATGATAATATTATACATCTTTGTTGACTACTCAATGACAAATCAACTAGGATCAAATAGAGGGTTACTATCATTGACATTTGATGTACCCTCACCAAATTCTCTAGTTTTAACCATCCTTCTTTCTGTCAATATTAAAATATGAAAATATTAGTGGACTCATTATGTCCTAACAATAGAGAATCATTTAAGCCATTTTCCTTCCAACCATAGACCGATGATACCCCATACTAATCTTATCAGGAAATAACCCTCCCTTCAAGGATGGGTAGGCAGTGACAATGTGACAATTTAAAGAGACAAGCTAGTACCCATGTGTTGTATATTATGTAAAACTAAACATGTGGTGTATCACAGAAAACTCATTTTATTGTAAGATATTTTAGAAACAAGTAAATCATACTCATAAAATAATAATGTCTCACTAAACATTAGATTAGATAAAGTTTTCAAATAACAAATAATAGTGATTGATAAATCTATCAAAATTTATACACATAATTTGATTTAATTGCCTTTATTTGGCATTGTGATAATAGTAAGCTAGTGAATTTCATCTCACTACTTACTTAGTATCAACAATATGAGATTAGTTAACATAATATAACATGAATATTCATACAATTTACATCTTACTAGAAATCATATCACAACATGATAAGAATAGGAGTAATAAAAAATAATACATTTATTCCATCAAACATATGAATGAATCTCACATTATTATTTATCTCATACTAAAAATAATGACTACATTGTTTACCACTAGGTAAAATGCACCTTTAACTACAGATTTCTAATTTCCATAATTAGTTTCCAAACATAATACATCATATGATAACCCATATTATCATAATCTTGTTTTTTTAAAGAATAACTACCAATTACTATAGTTGATCCAAATTAATTAGTCATAAATTAATGAAAACATAAGCTTCTATTTTAGCAAGAATATATAACAAAGTAAGTCTCAATTCACATGAAACATAGAATACACCACTATATCTTTTATTATGTTCATAATGGGTTAAATGCACACATTCATAAGATTCTATTATACATAATTCTATAATATAATTTATAACCAATCACGAAACTATTGTTAGAAAAACACACCCCTACAATCAATTATGAGCTATTAGACACAAGGATACCTATGTTATTTTTAAGAATAACATTAATAATTAATAAATATGTAGATTAATATAGTTTTATATATATATAATGGGTTTTCTACAATAAGCTACATATAATAAGTGATCTCAATCATATCATAAGACTCATCCCATGATACTAAAAGAATGCATTCAGTTATGTATGCCCTCACACCTCGTTAAAAAGTTAAATTAGGATTTAATATACTATAACTACAAATAGATGCCTAAAATATTTGACATTCCATTGAGGTTTCTAAATAATTCTTTGCTAGAATAGATCAATTATCAATTTAACATTGGAATAATAATAAACAAACTATCTAGATCAACTTGATGATATGTATATGCTTCCCTGATAAACTTTATCATTTGGCTATGAATACCTCATTCATAGATCTTAAATCTGGTTAAGCCTACTAATCTACATCTTGTTATAAGATCAATTTCATTCATCTACATTGTAATAACCTTATTCTTATTATATATTTACTCATGTACACATCCAAAAGTATATTTATGAACTTAATAATATTTCCTTTGTTTAATATTATCCAAAATATTACTCATAACAATTAGTTTTCAAAGACATTAAAACATACAAATATTGCTATTTAAATATGACCCTTTTTAACTTGACTTAGTACACTATAATATGTGATTTAAGTTCCCAGTTATTAATTTGATTCACCCTGACGTGTTATATCATTATGACATAACTATAAATCAATTCAGTTTTTAAAAGAATTCCCCAAACTCAGTAAAGTGATTCATCTTATAAATTTGTTTCCCAAAAACATTCTAAAGCACTTTAGCTTATAGTCAGTTCCTTACACATTATAAGTTGACTTGGTAATATATAGTTGTCCATATGTCAAGCCATATATATAAGTTAAACAAGGCAAGTTTATTTATGTATATGCTTTTTATGGAGGTGTGTTATAACTCATATATATTTTTTATCCCTCATATTCTCTTTAGACCTATATACTTCATATTCCAATAGTCATATATCTATGAGTCGACTAGTTAAATATGTTCAATTAAATTCTTACACAAGGAGTTAAATATATTCATATGGATTTGTGTTTGTAAATAAGACAAACATGAATATATACATGCTTATTATTATGTATAAATCAATGATTTGGTTTATAGTTATAACACCTCTATAATAAATAAATAATTTTAGCTTTTTATTCATTATTCTGATGCAACTTTCTCTCTTTTATTTTTTCTAAGTTTGAATCACTGTGGCCATGTTTTAATATGATGTGTGACCATTAAAGATAATCTTCTAATATAATATTCCCAAAGTGCTACATCATAGAGTTGAATATCATTATATTTTGTCATCCACTCTATATACTTAGGTTCACTAATTTGTAGCTACATTATCAATATATAGACAAAATAAAGTAAATAGTTTGCTTAAAATACAATAAAATATTATGTTTCCAAAATTTATTTTGAAATATGTAATGACTAATCAATTAAGTTCATTGGTTAAAGTTTATAGAATATCCATGTAATTCTCTACCCACTACCGTTTATGCATATTATAATTTCATTTTCTATAAATTTCTAGGCAATACTACAGTTGCTATATATGTAACTAGAGGGTGATAGTTTGTTCTATATAGGTTGTAACCATAAATCATGTTATATTAAATTCAAAATTAATTATCACACATTTCCTAAAGAAGAACATTAATTATTTGGTCAACGTATATATACACAATTTTATATTTTTTTATAACACATTTCTTCAAAATAAATGCAATCCACTGTATGTAAAATTTTAGAGAATACATAAGCATTTGCCTACCTATGTACTACCTTCCATTTTTTCTATTTGGTACCTACATTCTGCTACCTTTCTCCTTCTCCTGATTCTATGTATATGTGTCTCCCTTGTTTTATTTTATATTTTCTTTCTTATTCTCTATGAAAAGGGTGAAGTCTTCTTTTTTACATTTTTTTTCCTCCTTTTTCATTTTGTTTTCATTTTTTTTGTTATTATTTTATGTATTTATTTCTTTTATTTTTTATTAAATTTAGATAATTCCCTTTTAATTTATTTATTTATTGTTTTTTATTTTCTATTTTTTCCTCTCAAATGAAAAATTATAAATTTTATTTATTTTAACAAAAAATCAATAAACTCACTAATTTAATTAGCATCTCCAAATTTCATAACAATTTAATGATAACTTATTAAATCACTAACCAAGATTTGATTTAACTATGAAAATCATATTTCTACTAGCATTTAATGATCACATATGCTAATTACACAAAATGAGTTCCATTAAACCATTGAAATTATTCAAGAAAATCATCAAAAAACAACTATCTAATGCAAGTCAAAATAAACACACTATACTAACCATTTTATTTTGAATTCTAATATTTTCTACCTAATGTGGTGTGTGTATGGTTCTAGCTAGATTCTCTATGATCATCTAAGATCAAAAACTATGCCACCCTCTTTGATGATGATCTCCCTCTGTGATGCTCTGAAAGATGACTTCTCCTATGTCAACCTCACAACAAGCAGGTAGTTAGATCATAACACCATGATATACATATATCATAGAATGTAATTGAAAGAACTAAACAACATGCTCATAAGGTAAACAAATACACTACATCTACCTAATATCAATGTAAACATGCAACCTAAGCAATATCCTATTGTCCCATAACAACATATATCTTCAATATTCATTATAAATAACCCAAATGAAATGTGTCAACTATAAATATCCATACAAAATCAAATAGTTTTCTTAGAAAAGAATCATGATGTAACAACCTTGAAGTCAAAAATATTTATAATATGCCACCAGATAGGTGAATGTATCAAATGAAGAAACTATGTATTTATGTATATGCCCCTAGTAGGTAGATAGTAGCAAATTATGATATATGTGGTGGACCTAGGTCCTATAAGTATTTGTAAACACTCGAAAATAATAATTGATGCATATATGTTTGATAAAATTGACTAAAATAACATAAATAACATATTTAGTAACTATCAATTATAATAAATGTAAACATGAAAATGCATAAATCTATAATTTATGTTTTTTGAGTAATTATTTTAATGCTTTTTATATTAGAAAAATTATATTATTTTTTTGTTTTCTAACTATAAAATATATACAAATAACATGAAAACTAAGATATATACAAGTAATATTAGAAAATGAAAGACATTTACAAGTAAGGGGTGATAATACTAACCAATGAATCTTACAAAAGACCCACCCTCAATGGATCCTATGTTAAAAATAGGAATGGTGACCTCTCTTGTAATGTGATCAATAAATTATAGCTGAATTGAGTTGTAGTTTGAATATGAATATTTTTAATTTTTGCTATTATGGAAATCATAACAACCTAGACTCTTATACTCATCATTATCATCTTCATTTTGAACCAATGGAATGCTATTGTCAACTTCTATTATATCTAGATTAAAATAAATAATTTCTTCATATTGTGGAATTGAACTTTGTGAATTGTGCTTTATAATATTTTTTTATGACTATTCCCTTTGAGACTATGGTCACTGTAGGCATATGGTTATTTGAATTTTAGTTTATTAGAATGCCTCTTTTGAGAATGTTTTTTTGTCTTAGCATGATTTTGACATTGCAACTTAATTTCTTTCTCTTTTAGTAACATTTATTATGTATCTATATATTTTTCCTTGATAAACTATGTTTTTGAATGATTTCCCTTATGATGTTAAATAAATCATAAATCTTGTTGACCAATATTATAAAATACTAGAGTAAGAGTAATTCTACCTTAGGCATGTTCACACATCCCTAGACCTTGATAATCAAACCATTGCAGATATGTTTGACCAAACCCATATAATTTGAAAGTGGGAATTCATTTTTGAGAGGTATATTTGTATCCTTTATTTTCTTTACATATGTTTGTTGTATTGTTTCTTGTTCTAATTTTACTTTGTGAACCTTTTTTTGTTCTAAGTTATGCTTTGGTAACCATTTTTGTACTATTTTTAAATTTGAACCTTTTTGAGTATGTTCATGTATCATTATGGATTGGTTAATTAATTTATATTATATAGGTTTCTAGATATAAATGATGTGTTTTATATGTTTTTTTAATTATAAAGATGAATCTATGTGATGACCATGCATTATGTGTTAGGCTTAACAACATCTAAATCTCCTTACTAGATGTAGAGGAGGTGGATTGATCAACATAGTTTTAATCAATTGCCTTAAAATATCACTTAGTATTTGATTTGATATTTAAATACTTTTTGAATGACCAATTATAGAAGAACTTTATTGTGATTTCATGTTTTGATATGTAACATTACATTCCACAAATTGACTAGATGAAGACGTATATACATCATTGACACTAGTGTGCCGTAGAGGAATTTGTTTTGTAATCTAGTTTTTTAATCCTATAATATTTTAATGTAATATCTGATTTTTACTTTTTAATTCTATAATTATCTTACTCATTAAAAATTTGATCACATATAATCTGACAAGTATAAACCCAGATGCTTCTAATTGAACACGTAGGACATACCCTATAGAGAGGATATATAATGAAAGGTTTTTAGGGATGGATATCATGAGTATAGCCATTTGAAATAGTAGTAAAGCTTACCTCAGCTTGTGGAGGAGTGATAATATGGATCTAGCTAGATGGAAAATACCTATTGCTCTATGAGATATGAGGATGAGAAAAAGATGGTTATTTATTCATGAAATTTGGAAATGAAACTTAAGAGATGGTTTCTTGGGTATAATATATTAGGTCTAAAAACACTAACACATTTGTTAAAAATAAGACTAAAAGGATAAAACCCTAATAACATCTAGCTCTAGGATTTGGATATTATTAAGAGTAATATGGGTTCACCAAATGAATTAACTTTTTAGGCTTGTTAAGTGTAAGCCTTAGGTTGTTCAAGGGTCTATGTAAAATAAATGAAGGTATAAAATTTGTAGTAAATATATGAACTAAGTTATGAAATAACTGAGCTAAAGTAATATTTCTAAAATATTAATGAAGGAGATAAGTGAATACATAATTGGAAATTGACTAAGATGAAGGATATAGAGGCTAAAATATGGTAAACGATATTTTATAAATGTCACAAATAGGATCTAGGTGTAAAAAACCCTCCTAGCCAATTGTGTGCTACCCTAGACAATAGCACTATGGGATTAATGCCTCCTTGTTGCACTATTATGCTCTATGTAAGAATTGTTCCAAGCTTATGGGAGAACGAATGTCTGAGTTGGCCAAGCCTATTCTTTTGTAAACAAATCATAAAGAACTATTTTTAACTTATGATTGATTTTTCATGAAAAAATTAGGCCTCCATGTGATTAGGGAATTTATCTTGGCATAACTAGAAAACATGTGGTGTTAATTAGGTATGTTAGACATCTTCAACATCCTACTATGATGAGATTTGATTACATAACAGTATTAAGAGGAGGTATTCAAACCAATATAGTTATCCATACATAAATGAGAATGTACGTGTAAGTGAAGCTAGTATGAGTTTATTTTTAAGTGCTTTGAGTGATGCTTGAGATTGCAAATCTATGTTTTTTAAGCTTAAGAAGGCTATATATGATTTAACATTAAAAAAAAAGGTATAATAAAGATTGATAAACTTGTTTTTGTTTGATATTATTTGTGTATTTGAATATAATTTTCATCTAGAGGATAAAGGGATAAAAATCATATATATATTGAATTGGTGCTTATGCGTAGCTTGAAATATGTTTAGGTTTATCTTATGTGCTATAGGAATTGAAAATATTTCATTAGATCTTAAAAGTGGGAAAAGGATAATATCACCTAAATATGATAATAATTTTGTGGCATTATTTTCCATTTATTGCACTAGTGTCTGTTAATGTCAACATACCCTCATTTTAAAAAAAAGGGGACCCTTGTCTTAAATTGTGAAAAATTGTACCCTAAATTTGAAAATTCATCTTATTAGATTACCACGAGAGTGTTTTTATTTATATTTGGAGATAATATAAATAATGGTATAGTTGTCTTATTTTTTCATAAATATGATTTAATTTTGACTCATGTTGCTAACATTTGATCTTTAGGTTTTAGGTCATAATTCAAATGGAGTCCATTTAAAATGAATAATTTCTGGTTTTTATTATTTAATAATGATTTGATATTTTACTAGCCTTTGGTCTATTTAAATTCAATTGAATTCATGTTTGATTAGATTGGAACCCTAACTATAATTACCCTACTTCATGCTATTTCAATTGAATTCAAATTTAGTAAGATATTTTATTTTTTTTAAATTTCATAGGAACACTTTAATTTGATTTAGTTTTATTTTATCTGAAGATCCTGGTCATGTTTATTAACATGCCCAAGACCTTAGTATAAAATCTTCATCCTATGTTCTTCATGACCCAAACCCCCTTTGCTCCATTTTCTCTTAGAATTGTCTAAGTAAATATGGGGTCCCTTCTATTATGCCATAGACTTAGTTCTATTTTTATTCTAAGGTTTAGTCATGTTTATTAACATGATCAAACCTTAGTCTAAAATTATTTCATTAGGTCCCTTTATTTTCTTTATCCCCCTTGGTTCCTTTTATTTCCACATGGTATAACTAACTACTAGGACTTTGGGTTATGTTTATCAACATAGCCTAAAGTCCTTATCTTAAGACTAAATGATATGTCTTCGATTATCCATGTGGTCCCTTTTATTATGTCTCAAAAATTAGTTTGAAATGGTTTTTATATGGTCTTTCCCATGGTTATTAACATAAAATAAAACCATAGTCAAGAACATTATGCTAAGTCTTTTAATTTTCCTATGCATTGACTTAAATGTCATTTTTATTCATAGACTCAATGATCCACATTTTCCCAAATGAACAATATACATGGTGCAAGATTAATGTTGAAATGTAAAAGCCCTAACTCTAATATAAAGATAGAGCATCTTCATCAAAATAATGGTATCCATTATCTTAGGATAGATTGATCCAGTGATGGGTATCAAGCCAAAATTTCAATATAGCCCTGAGATAAGTGAAAAGGTGACAAGTTTTGCAATCTCAGCCAAAGATCATGTAGTAACCAATAGCATTTGACCTGATGGATCAAGATCTAATGGAGTATATTTGATCATATGAAGATGATCAAAGGTTGTGTGATGAATGTTGAAAATTCAAGATGAACATAGATATGACACATGACATAAATGTTTGCCATAAATTAAATCTTGAGAATATTTTGAATATTGAGGGTATGCAAATGAGTGCACACATTCAGATCAATGGTCTATAGAGAAAGAGTTATAATTAGGTAGACCAACATCAATGGAATGCGATTGGTCCATGTAATCAAGATCAATGATGTATAAAAAATGTTGAAAAGTTAAGGTGAGTACAGAAATGACAATTTTCATAACTATGGGGAATGTTGTGAGAAACCAATAGTGTTTAATTTCTCAGATTAAGATCAATGGTTTGTGTTGATCCATGCAAGGATGATCCAATGGTATGAGATCAAACAAGAATTTTTTAAAAGGCAATGATCATTTTTTAAATATGAATGATTCAATTGCCATATGGATGCCATGGTGAGGCCACATCAAAGCCATGTAAGTATAATATGCCAAGTGAAATATCTTTCAAACCTATGAAATACAAGGGAATGAACACAAAATCTAAATTAGGATCTAAGTAATGAAGCTTCTACAAGTTCATATAATTACCACCATTTGAGAAAAATAAAAACCTTTAAAAATACCTATACATATATAATAGCCATAGTGTGGACCTATATTTACCATAATTAATCAATATAAGTTGAATTGTCATCTATGTAATGGTTATTCGATCAAGAATTGAACTACAGACCACTAGTGAGTAATTTATACAAATCCATATCTATGGCAGATTAAAATGTGTTTCAAGTAAGGACATGAAGCTCTATCCAACTATAAATATAGAAGATGTGGTTTTATAAGATGTGTAATTTCATACCATAAGGGACAATAATTGATTGAGCTCATTTTGAACCACTAAGAGTTAGAACCCATCACAAGAGGAAAACATGTGTGTGAGGATTTTCTTCTATAATGATCAAGGGCATCTTGGAATAAAACAAATTTAGAATAGACTTCCATCATGTTAAAATAAGAATATAGACTCAATCTATATAAGGATAACATAATTGACTTATTTAATTCCTTAAAATCAGTTAGAACCAGGAAAGAATCAAGGAATAAATGAGGCACAATGGCTACAAGTGAACTTGGCCAATGACAAGCCTTGATATACCAAGTCAATAATTTAATCAAGGTCTGAAATAAAAAATCAAATCCTTGAGTTAAATAAAGTCAACCTAGCCCACTTGAATATGTTTATGGCTATGTTAATTGATATAATCAAAGCCTTGAGTAGTTGGTCCATGTAGATGGAGGATATTTCAAAAAACCTAAGAAAATAAAAAAATGTTGTACCTATTGAATAACTTAATTAATCAATCCACTCCACTTATCTGTTTGAGCCTTATCACTAATGAGGAGTTCATGCATAAAACTTCTCATTCGAAATAAGAGGTGATGAACCAAGGAAAAGGGAAGATAGAGGATGGGGAAAAGATAAAAAATGTTGGGAGTGTCAAAAAAGATTTGAAAAGAGATAAGAAAGACCTCAGTAACCTAGGAGATTATGAAAATATTTATTCATAGAACACATTTCTGACCTTTAGCTAATCAATGAATAATATTATGGAATGAATATTCTGCAAGGAAGGCATAAGGTTGTAGTATCCCTATCATCCCAAATCTTAACTAAATTAAAAATAATCTTATTGTAGCTAAGTAGGGTATGTTTTGAAAATGGAATATCCTTTTTTTAAAAGCATTTTTAACTTAAAATTCACATTGACTATAGTTCACTCCATTAGGGAAAGTTTAGTGTATTCTAGAACATTGATACAAAGGATAGTTTTCCTCACACTTGAACTTTTGTAATTAGATATGACTAACCAACAAACTTCTTTACAATATACAAAAGTAGTATTGTCAATTATAACGGGGAGGGGAGGAGTGGGGGGCACTATTGAGCCAAAACTAATTGTATGTTTTGAGCAATTAATATAAAAAAAGAATTATACAAAATTTATCTGAATTTGCTTGTCTTTTTTTCTATCCTAGCTTCTCTCACTTGTTTATTTTGATTTTTAGATTTAAATGTTTCTTATAAATTCTAAGTGCATACATTTGAATATAGAGTTTTTAACTTATTGTAATGCTAGTTTAATTTAAAGTTCTCAATTTCTTTTCTTTTTCTTACTCTTCTTGCATTTGGGGTAATGTTGTTTGGTTATAGGGGTAAATATATAAAGTCAACTTGGTTCTGATTTGCATTATTTGCCACATTCCATATATGTTTGCATAATGTGTGATAGTATTTTAGCTTACACTACTGCATGTTATACATTGGTTATGTGCATGACTACATGATATTTGAACTTTTTCATGATCTCTAGAATGAAGATCAACAACATTTCTTCTCTACCTTACCTTTCATTTTGTTCCTTTCTTAACCAAATCACTCTAGTTTAATTTTCATTTTAAATGTCCATCTTAGATTAATATTTAGATTAGCTATTGATCATAATTCATAATTCTTAGCATATTATACTTCATATTTTGCATATATTAACTATTTGGCCATGGTGGCTCCCAACTACCAAACATTACAAATATTGTGAAATAATCCACTTGTTTTGCCATTATTTCATTAATGGATAATACAATTATCATAGCCTAAAAACCATGCATTGAATTCTTAAAATTTTAAATGAGAAGTGTTCTTGAACACTCTGGGTAGCTATGATACATATTCAGGCATTAATAAGAGGGGATTTATTGGTTCTAAATGGAGGGCCTAATTAGATATTTGTAGATTTGATGTATATTTTCTCATTTTTGTGAATTGTCTTCAAATATTAACATGATATTTACACAATTGTGTCATTATTTGATCAAATTTTTAAAGATCGTTTATCTTTATGGTATTAGACCAAATTTTGTGCTTCTTTTAGACAAAAAAAATGATGTGTTTTGAAGGTATATGATTAATTATATTAAATATGGATTAAAATTTGTCAATTCAGTAGGTTGAAGGTTTCTAATTATTGTTTTAATCAAAGATTAATAGAAACTTTGCAAATTTGAGTTTATATGCACTTAAAAGTTTGATGATAAATCATACTTATATGTTTAGATACATCTTTGATCTAACTTAGTTAAATATTGTTGTCCTTTATCATATTTTATATAAATATTTACAAATTTGCTTAATGTGTAAGTCTGATCATTATTCCCTACAAAAATGAGACTTACACAAGTTATAATCAGCCAAGAATTAGGACAAGGCCATGTTCAGGGACTAGAGAACCTCTGCTTTTATTACAAGTCCATAAGAGAGCTAGGAGAGATAAATGTATGCATATACTTCCTAAATATTTACCAACTTCACCAGTTTACAATGCTTTTGTGTTCAATCCCTATCAAGATATGGCTTGGCTAGGTTGTTCTTTAATAAATATGCTAGGTGTGGTACATGACTTTCCTCATAATATTAAAAAGTATTAACCGACATTTAGTCCTAGTGGCATTATAACTATTGAGGAACATATTAAGAGTTTTAAAGTTACTTTATGATTGTTGAACGTGACTCATGAAGATGTAGCATGTAGACTATTCCTTTTTAATATCAAATATACTGCATATGAATGACTTCTAAAACTTATTAATAACCATTTTACGAGTTAGGTTTATTTTACCAATGTTTTGATTGATCAATTTGGTAAAATCATTAGTCTTTGTGCCTTATACCAGTAATTCACTGTAGTGAAAAAAGATGTAAATAAGCCCATAGGAGCCTTCAATGATAGATTCTACAATATGTTCAGTAGGACCATAACTCCTTATAGACTTGTCTGATCATTATATTTCAAAAATGATACAAAGTTCACAAGGTAGAAATACCAAGAATCAAGACTTCATGTTCAGAGACTAGAGAACCTCTACTTTCATTAGAATTCCATAGGAGAGCTAGGAGAGGTAAAGGTATGCATATACTTCCTAAATATTTACCAACTTCACAAATTTATGGTACCTTTTTTTTTATCCCTATCAAGATATGGCTTGGCTAGGTGGTTCTTTAATAAATATGCCATGTGTGGTACATGACTTTCCTCATAATCTTGAAAAGTATTAAACAACATTTAGCCCGAGTAACATTATAATTGTTGAGTAATATATTAATATTTTTAATGTTTTTATATGATTTTTCAATGTGAATCATGAAGATTTATCATGTATATTATTCCCTTTTAATTTAAAATATACTTCATATGAATAGTTTTAAAAACTTCTTAAAAATTGCATTACCAGTTAGGTTGATTTTAACAATGTTTTCATTGATCATTTTGGTAAAATCATTAGTCTTTGTGCCATGTACCAGCAATTCACCATAGTGAAAAGAGAGGTAAATAAGCCCATGGGAGCCTTCAATTCTATATTCTACAAGATGTTTAGTAGGACCATATCTCCTTACAGACCTAATGAGAATTTATCTTTATAAATCTACAAGGATGCATTGGATCACATCACTTTTGTGTTTATAAAGAGAGATTTTGGGCCCATGAATTAATTAATTTTTTAGTATACTAAGTTTTTGATAATTAATGAATAGATTCAACATAAAACAAATTGGTATACTCCATTCCTAATATCAATTTGCATTTACCTATTATGAATGTCATTCCCAATATGAACTAAAATGTTCGTACCCTAAACCAACTACCTTTGAATCATGCACATCCTCGACAAAACCTAGGATTATTGAATAATGATACCAATAGATCTCATCTAGAGGAACAAAAATATTTAATACTTATAGCTAATTCTAATAGTCAAGTTCATAATTATGAGGCACCAAAGAATGAGAGTGACTTTATCATCAAAATGCTTGAAAAGATTAGCACTAACTTCCTTCACTTAAAAAATTAATTAGGTAATACTAGAAACATATCTAATAATAATTTATCATTTCGAAGGTTTAATATGCCCACTAATACATTTTATAATGATAGTTACCATAACATCAAGAATAATGAGTCATTTGCTAGTAAGAATTTGCCTGATATAATCCTTACTAATGTTTCTTTACCTAACTATTGTAGAGTTCATCTAAATTATACATATGGGGAAATGTACTACATTGAATTATTTTTAATGCTTTTGAAGCCTTTAAATAATATTTAGACACTTATAAAGTTATCCCTAATAAAAATTGTGATACATGTTTATCTAGTTCGTCATAGTTATCTAAATCATCTGATTGAACTTCAATGGTATTGAGACATTTGAGTTCCCTTTCCAAGAGTATAATGAGATTGAGGATATAACTATACAAATTCATTATTTTAATTAGTTTATGAAGAATACTTATCCTCTAAGAAATATGGAGAAGAAGCAACCATTGACCACTTCGACTCCTCCAAATAACTTTGATACTCCTCCTGATACTAAACTAGATCACAATTTATAGCCTCCTAATGTAATTACATATAAAAATAATGCTAATTCAAATAATTATTCCAATAGGACTAGATATAATATAGTAGATCACATGTCATGAAATGACATAGATTACAGTTTAGAGGGATCTATTATTGGAATCTTTGTCTAAGAATCTTGGTATGTCTCAAAAATATACACATGCTTATATTACAATAAACAAGAACAAATTATATTTTCACCATTTACTACTTGTAATTATCATCTTTAGTAATAATATTCATAATTTTTTTTAGATTCTAGTCCACCCACAAACATTATGCCTAAAGGTATTTATGAGTAACTAGGTTTGACTCCCATTAGATTTGATAGAGTTGTAACACAATTAGATAAGTCAAGACTCAAAATAATTGGTGATTTATTAAATTATCACATGTATATTTCCTTATAACCAAGGATCCAACAATTCATTTATATAATAGTGGTGGACATCCTTGATTCTTATGAGATGATGTTTAACAAAGACTATATTAAGAACTTGAATAGTTATATGTGAACATATTGTTCACATATGTGGTTGCCTTAGAAGGGAGTCCCTAACATAATCAAGATATAAATGGAACCTAAAACAAAGCATACGATCACTAAGTACAATTCAATTAATGATAAGGTTAATATGGTTAACTTAGATATAGGTGTTTACACTCTTGACACCACAAAGGTATGTAACTCAAAAAATTCTCATACTATGCTTGGATCATTAAAGATTTATTTTAATGGTTCTAGATGAAAATTAGGTTCTAAAATAGGAGTAATTTTAATCAATCCCATTGGGTAAAAAATAATTCTTCTTATAATCTTTAGTTCTCTTGCACTAATAATTTGGCTGAGTATGCAACAATTATTCTTGGATTATAATTTGTAATCAAACATGAACCCAAGGAACTATTAGTTTTTGGTGATTATAAACTAGTATATAATCATGTTAAGAGTAAATATTAATGCGATTTTTCCTATCTTATGAAATATAAATTTAGAGTACGGGACTTAATTAAATGTTTTAATGCCTTCAACACTATGTCAATCCCTAGGGCAGGAAACAAGGTTATTGATGAACTTTCTTTAGTTGCATCTAACCTCATGCCTGATATAAATTTCCAAGTTACAAAAAATTACAATTTAATTAATCCCAAATCCTTTAGTGCTACATAATGTCAACCATTTTCAAGTATTCAATGATGATCAATAGATCATAGACTTCATGAGTAGCTCAAGGGTATTTGGGGGTCACATTATTGATGAAGCTAGTACCCTTAATGCTAAAAAAATTGAAGGAAAACTTTATGACTAGGTCATTCAATTGATTGATAATAAAACCCCCAAAGGGATGGTATTCTTGGAGAGAGTCTTTGATTTTGATAAACTAAGACTACCAAGGCTCCCAAAGTAAGTGGGAAATACTATAATGCAATTGATCTTTGGTCAACCTCATCTTGTTAGTATTGGTACTTATTGTATAATAATTTATTCTAAAAGAGCCAAATAATTGTTTACCAAATATAAATATGTCATAACATGGTCTTATGATGACCTAAAGATCTTTGATCCAAAGTTAATAACACATACAATACCTTTGAAGGAGAGCTACAAACCTTTTAGATAAAACCAACGGATAGTCAACCTTATCTTAGAACCACTAATATACAAAGAGGTCAAGAAGCTCTTGGATTTCAAGATTGCATTTCCCATTATGAACTCCACTTGGGTACTTAACTTAGTACTGATCAATAATAAAAATAATGAAATCACATTGTACATTTATTTTAGGTATTTTAATAGAGCATCTTGTAAATATAATTACCCCTACCTTCTCTTGAAAAAGTAATAAAAATTATTTATAGTTCTACCATGATGTCCATTCTTGAAGGATTTTTAGGTTTTAACCAGGTGCTAGTGAAACAAGAAGATAAGATGAAAATTACATTTACTACTAAGTGGGGGACCATTGCCTACAAAAGAGAGCCATTCGGACTTATAAATTCAAGATCCATTTTCAAAGATATATGGATCATGATTTTTAAGTTTTTTTAGGTAAGTGTATTATCATAAACATGGATGATATAATTGTCTTTTATAAAAACAAAAAAGATCATATTATGCATCTATAATAGGTATTTGAACAATGCAGAAGGTATGGGATTAGTATCAAACCAAGGAAAAGTATTTTCTACGTTACCAAGGGAGAACTATTAGGACATGTTATCACTAATGAGGGAATATCTATATATTGTAATATATTAGATGAAATATATAATATAGAGCCTCTTAATAGTAAGAAGGAATTGAAGTCATTCTTTGGTAAAAATTAATTTTATGAGGAAGTTTATTTTTGGTTTTGAAGAAATGGTGAGACCTTTGAATGACATGTTAAATAAATATGATATAATCACTTGGAATGAAGATACAAATAAGGATTTCGAAGACATAAAATAGGTCATTAGACAAGCCCCAGTCTTGATAAGTCTATACTTTAATAACTATTATTATCTTTACTTCTTTGCTTCAAATCATATAATAGCTTCAATTATAACTAAAACGATAGATGGATGTGACCATCTAATATATTTTATGAGAACTAACCTTAAAAATTCTTAGTTTAGGTACTCTTTGATTGATAAATAAGCATGTTATTTGGTCAAGGAAGTAAAAAATTTTAGGCATTATATTATTGCAAATAAGTTGCATGCAATCCTACAAGATCCTGCCACTAAACTCATGCTATGTCAAAATGAACTAGGAGAAAGGAGATGTAACTGTATGTCTATTTTCAAATAATATGATCTAAAAATAAAGACAAAAAATTTTCTAAGGATCCATTGTTTAATTTAGTTGATTACCAATACTAATCCTAAGATAAGTGTTATCTAGGTAAAGTAACATACTTTTAGACTTGATTATTGGTATGATCCCTTTGTCCACTTACTAATCAACAATTATTGTCCTATATGGTTAATTAAATAAAAAATAAGAGCTCTAAGGTTCAATGCAACACATATTTTTATCAAGGATGGAGTGTTCTACATGAATAATTTTGAAGGAATTTACTTAATATGTGTTTCTAGGAGTGAAGTAGGTAAGATTATGAGCACCTTACATGAAAATATAGGTAGTGGAAATATGTCTAAAATGAAAATAACGCAAAAAAAAATTAAGGGCTCATTATTACTAGATTACTATCTTGAAAGACACTCACAAGCATGTGAGAAAGTGCCACTCATGCCAAGTCTTCAACACTAAATATCCCAAGGCAGTCATGCCAATAAGACCAATAACGATTTATAAACCCCTTTCCCAATGGGGACTAGATTTTATGGGGATCATTAAGCCCAATTACTATAATGGTCACAAGTATGCTCTAACTGCTTCTAATTACTATAAAAGATGGATTGAAGTAGTGGCAACCAAATAGTAAAAAATTGAACAAGTGATCTAATTTTAAGAAGAAAACATATGAACAAGGTAATGGTGTATCTAAATGGGAATATGATAACAAAATCATTCACAGTTTATCATAAACCATTATCTTCTAGGTAATGGTGTATCTAAATCAATGAATATTAACTTCATGAAATACATAAACAAGTCTATAGCTAATAAAACTAGAACATGACATAGGCTACTTAAGTATGCCCTTTGAGAAGATAGAAATAGAGTCAAACAAGCTCTCAAGTCATCAATATTATTTATAGTTTATGGTTACTAACCCATCTTTCCCATCACCCTCAAACCAAAAACATAAAATTTCATGTAAGAGTACATGGAGGAGGACCAAGAATTTACATGTTCAAGGTTGTTGGACAACATACAAATAGAAAATGCAAGATATGAGGGTTTTTCCAATTTTATAAGACACCAAACCATAGTCAAAATGTTGCTTGAAAAATGTTCAATAATAAAGTTGTTTAGGGAAGGAAACATAGTTCTTATTTGGGACAAGACATCCAAGCTTTAGGGTAAACATTGGAAGTTTGCATCTTCATGAATAGGTCCCTATCAAATTATTGAGATACTTGAAGAAAACACCTTCAAGATAAAAAAATTACAAGAAGTAGAGTTTACATTTCCTACCAATTGGTAATAGCTCAAGAACTCTTTCTTACTATCCCACCTAGAGGATTAATGGAATTATTGTAAGACTAGTTAGTGTTAGTGTAGGTAGGCTAGGTTAGTTTCTTTCTATTCTTTCCTTCCTATCCTGTATTTATACATATGTTTGTATATATTTGTTTACTTATTTGTTTGTTTTATATTTGTCTACTTTTTGTTTTGTGTGTTTACTTTCTCTATTTTTTTCCTTACTTATAATAAGTCCTTTTGGACATGCTCTCATCTCAAGATGCATATGATTGCTCAAAAGAAACTCCATAGTTTAGGAATATAGATATCTTTTCTCAACATTGGTTGAACATGAATTTTTGAAATATGATCTTAATGTTATAGTTTTGAGAAACTAGTAAGGAATAATAAATAGGTTAATTATTCCTTGAGATTATATATATTTTTCTAATCTAAGCTTGGTTTTAAGAAGGATTGCACATGTAGGGTGAAAGACTAGATTATTAGGATATAGTCAATCTTACACTTTAAAAAGATTAATTTCCTATGACAAGGTTTATATCCAAGGATGATTGTTTGAAGATTAAAAACTTGACCAAATCCTTAAACCTAGCTAACCTGGTTCCTAGCCTTTGTTATAAATTGAAAATGATTTTTTTTTTTTAAAAAAAAAGAACTTTATTGCAAAATTCAAGAGATTTTTAAGAAAAGGTGATTTTGGTAATCTACACCAGAGCTATGGATACCTAGTTGGTAGTGGCGCAAGGCCTTGAGTAGATACAAAGGCATATGTGTTAGGTTTATAGATTCTTGGTTGGTAGTAGAGAAATACCCGAGCCTTTAATGAGTTATAGCATTGTTCTTAATGAATATCCAAACATGTTCAAAGTCAATGTTAATGGTTAAAGTCATGAACCTAGAAGTTTTTCTCTAAATCTTGTGGCAATCTGTAAGTTGAATCAAATTACACCTATATAATGGCTATGTTTTGATGTTTGATCTAATTGGTCATGTACAATATTTTTTATAAACATGGACTAATCTTAACAATGATACTTGATCAAATGGAATAAGTAGCTTTTTTATTAGTGTAATTTAGAGTCTCTAAATTCTAACATATTCCTATACTTCCCCTAGAAGTCACCATTTTTTAAGGTTAGCATACCCCCATATTTAAAAATGGGGACCCTTGTCTTAAATTTGTGCAAATTTGTACCCTAAATTTGAAAGTTAATCTCATCATAGTACCATTACAATGGTTTTCACTTTATCTCTATTTAAATATCATCTACACCATGGTCTACTTGGCTTATTTCTTCATAATTCTAATTCAATTTTGCCTAAAATTAATAACATACGATCTTTATATTTTAGGTCACATCTCTAATGGAGTCCATTTAGAATGAGAAATGTATTGGTTTTATGAATTAATAGTGATTGTTTATTTTACAATCATTTGGTATGTTGAAATCAAATTGAATTCATGTCTGATCAACTCAAAACCTTGACTCCAATTACCCTAAATAATTCCCTTTGAATTTAATTCAAATTTAGAGAGATATTTTATATAATTTTTTTAGAACACTTTAATTTGACATTTTTTAATTTTATCCTAAGGTCCTAGTCTTGTTTATTAACATGACCAAGACCTTTGTCAAAAATTATAATCCTAGGTTCTTTACATCCTCAGACCCCTTTGTTTCATTTTATCTTAGCATGGTCTAACCAAATGTGAGGTCCATTTTATTATGCCATAGATTTAGTTTTATTTTTATCCTCAAATTTTGTCTTGTTTATTAACATGACCAAACATTAATTTAAAAATTTTACTTTTTGTCTCTTGATTTTCCCGAGCCCCCTTCCTTTTTTCCCCCATGGTCTAACTAACCATTGGGAATTTTTGTTATGTCTATCGACTTAGCCTAAAGGCCTTGTCCTAAGTCTATATATTATGTCTTTGATTATCCATGAGGTCCCTTATATTATGTATCAAAATGTATCTTAAAATATTTATTCTAAGGTCTTGCCCATACTTATTAACACAATAAAACCATAGTCCAAAACATTATGCCAAGTCTTTTATTTTTCTTGAGAATTGATTTAAATGTAATTTTTATTCATAGGATCCATGATAAATGTTTGAGTAGATCAATGAGATCAATGGTATAAAATTAAATACTTAACCATACGCTAAGGATCAAACATCTTCATAAAATCAAAGGTACACATTTGCTTAGGCTAGATTGATCCAATGATGCGTATCAAGTTATAAATTTAATAGATCCAAAATATAACAAATAAGATGACAAGTGTCATAATATCTTACAAATAACGTGAAATAACTAATGGTTTTTTACTTACTGGATCAAGATCCAATAGAGTGAGTTTGATCAAATGAGGATGATTGGACGGTGTGTGGTGAACATTAAAAGTTCAAGATAAAAGTGGAGATGACATGTGACATAGATTTAGGCCATAAATTAAAGCTTGATCATATTTTAAATATTGATGGTACATAGATGATCATATACATTTAGATTAATGGTCCATAAAGTAAGAGGTAGATTTAGGCAGATCAAGATCAATAGAGTGTGATTGATTCATGCAAACAAGATCAAAGATGCATAAAAAACATTGAAAATTCAAGGAAAATGTGGAAATGATAATTTTCATAACCATAGGCAATGTATCAAGAATCTAATATCATTAAATTTCTCAAATAAATATCGATGGTATGCATTGATCTATGCAAATATGATCCAATGGTGTGAAATCCAGTGAGAATTTTGTAAAAGGCAATAGTCATCTTTAAATATGAATGAGAAAAATGCCACATACCAGACATGGTGATACGACATAAAATCCACATAATTATAATGTTTCAAGTGGAATATTTTTTAGACATGAGAAATACAATGGCATAAACACATAGTCCAAATTGGGATCTAAGAAACAAAGCTCATGCAAGTTCAAATAATGGCTGCCATTGACACTATAAAAATCTTTAAAAATCCCTAAGCACAAAAAATATCCCTAGTTCATCCCTATATTTACCATAATCAAGTTATAAAAGATAATTTTTCATATACACAAGGGTTAATTCAATCCAAAATTGAATCGTAGATCACTAGTGAGCAGTTTGAACAAATCTGTAGGCATTGCATCTTGAAAGGTTGTTTTAAGGAAAGACATGGAGATCTGTCTAATTTTAGATATAAAAGAGAGGGTTTTTTAAGATACATAATTTGATTCCATAATATACAACAATTGGTCAAGCTCATTTTGATCCATTGAGAACTAGTATCCCATCACGGGATGGGAACATGTCCGCAAAGAAGTTCTACTACAATAATCAAGGGCATATTGGAATAAAACAAATTTAAAAGAGACTGCCATCATGTCAAACAAGAAGATAGACTCAATATATACAAGGACACCATAATTAAGTTATTCAATTCTTTAAAATTAGTTAGAACCAGGCAAGAAGTAATAAATAAATAAAGCATAATGGATACAAGCCAAGCTGGCTAATGATAAGAATTTGATCAAGGTCTTGACTAAAATATCAAATCCTTGTCTTCAAGATAATCATCCTAACCCACCTGAATATGTCTATGTTTATGCTAATTGATAAAATATGAGACTTGAGCAGTCAGTCCAAGTAGATGGAGGATGGTTGTACATGAAATATAGCTTAATCAAGTAATCAACTCCACTTATCCCTTTTAGCCTTATCATTAATGAGGAGTTCATGCATAGGACTTCTCATTTCAAATAGAAAGCAAGGAACCAAGTACTAGGGAAGATAGAGGATGAGGAGAAGATAATTTTTTTTGGGATCATCAAATAGGATTTGAAAAGAGCTAAGAAAGACCTCAATAACCTAGGAGATCAGGAAAAGATTTATTCATATAACACATTATTGACCTCCACCTGATCAATGAATAACATTATGGAATGAAGAAATTGCAAGGAAGGCATAAGGATATAGTAACACTAGGGTCGTAAAGCTTAGTTTAATTAATAATATTTTTCATATAGCTAGGTAGTGTATATTTTTAAAATGGAATATCCTTTTTTTTAAAGGAATGTGTAACTTGAAAAAAAAATTGCTTATAGTTCACTCTATTGGGCAAAGTCTAGTGTAATATACAACATTTATAGAAAGGATAACTATCCTAACACTTGTAAATCTTGCAATTGGATATGACTAACCAACATACTTCCTAGAATTATATAAGAGTAAATTTGTCAATTGTAAGAGGAGGTAGGTTTTTGAGCCAAAACCAATTGTAACTTTAATTCAAATTTGCTTCTGTATTTTTCTATCCCAATTTTTCTCTCAATTATTTATTATTTTTTTTAGATTTGAATGGCTCTTATGAATTCCTTATGTGGAAATTTAAATTCAGAGTTGTTAACTTGTTCTAATAGTAGTTCAATTAAAATTTCTTAGGTTCATTTCATTTTCTTACTCTTATTACATTTGGGCTAATGTTGTTTTCTTGCAGGGGTAAATAATTAATACAAACTTGGTTATTATTTTAATTATTTCCCATGTTCCTGAAATGTTTACATAATTTGTTATAGTTTTTGAGATTTTTATACTTCATGTTATACATTCGTTAAGTGCATCTCTAAATTTTATTTAAACATTATCATGATGTTTCGAATGAAGATTATCAACATTTATTCTCTACCTTACCTTTTATTTTTCTCATTTTTAACTATATCTCTCTAGATTTATTTTCATTATAAATATTCATCTTAGATAAGTATTTATATTATTTCTTGATCATAATTCACCATCCTTGGCATATCGTAGTTCATATTTTTCATATATTAGCTATTTGGCCATGGTGGCTGCAAACCACCAAACATTATAAATATTGTGAAATAGTCCACATGTTTTACCTCTATTCCATCAATAGATCATACTATTACCATAACCTACAACTCATTCACTGAATTCTTAGAATTCTAAAAGAGAAGTGTTCTTGAACACTCTAAGTACATGTGATACATATTTTGGCATCAATAATGTCTAGTAGAAAAACATCACACATTAAGGTCTTTCATGCATAAGGAAGGGTTTGTGATTGATTTTTATATGTCTATGGATGTGTCTGTTCCACTAAAAATATGTATAAGTTTATAAATATGCCATAGTATAAGGATAAACTAGGAATGGTTGGTCTCAAGTAAAAAAATTAACACTCAAGTGACATAGAAAGATGATTACACATTAGTATTAAAATTAAAATAAGATTTCCATACCTAAACCTTAAACCCTAAACCCTAAATTTATAGAGGCAAAACGTGTGAACTATTTCACAATATTTATAATGTTTGGTTGTTGCTAGCCATCGTGGCCAAATAGCTAATATATGAAAAATATGAACTATGATATGCCAAGGATGGTGAATTATGATCAAGAACTAATATAAAGACTTATCTACAACTCATTAATTGAATTCTTAGAATTATAAAATGGGAAGTGTTCTTGAACACTCTAGGCACCTGTGATACATATTTAGGCATCAATAATGTCTAGTGGAAAAACATCAGGTATTATGGTCTTTCATGCCTAAGGAAGGGTTCATGATTGCTTTTTATATGTCTAGGGATGTGTCTGGTCCACTCAAAAGATGTATAAGTTTATAAATATGTCATAATATAAGTATAAACTAGGAGTGGTTGGTCTCAAGTAAAAAAAGTAACACTCAAGTGACATAGTAAGATGACTACACCTATTATTAAAACTAAACTATGATTTGCATACCTAAACTCTAAAATATTATGACTATGTATAACTAATCACAATAACAAAGTAATTCTATTGAATTAATTTAGGGTAATTACATTATCATAGATTTAAATTATCATATCATAATGAGATCCTATAACCAATGAGTCAATGTTATTATTAAATAATATGTATCCCACACATCTTTTAGTTATCACTTTATTCTTTTTCATATCTATAAATTACATCAAAATACTCATATTTATTCAAATTATTATATCAAATCACTAAAAAATAATAATTTTAATTAACCCATACAAACTATAATGTGATCATTAACTCATAATCCTAACATTCTCCCTAGTACAAATATGGGCAAAATACCAATCTCATATTTGAACATGTTGCATCTGCTTGCTCATGATTTGGATGGTTTTTTAAAGAAAACCAACATCCTCAATGATGGTTTTGAATTTTTTTTACCAAAAACTAAAACATGATGGTTTTATTAAGATTGTTGAATAACCTATAGTCAAATAGAATGATTTTACAAGTGTTTAACCAATAACCATAATATGATGATGTTGAAATACTTTTATCATCTCTCTTCACTATATTAAATTATGGAAAAATACATATAACTTATGTTAACATATTAAAATTTGAATAGTAATATTGCTTTTTTTTTAATTCATTAACAAAAAAAATTGAAAATCAAACACATCATTGGGTAGCCTCATTCCTTGTGGTTGATTGGACGATGCTAAAAGTCATCTTTCACTTATTTCCTCCATATTCATGTTTTTGGATAGTTAATTAAGACAAATGGGCTTCAATTTAATGTGTATGAAATCCCCCTCCCATTAAATTTTGTTATAATCAGAGCATTGGTTTCAATCAATAATGTGTCTGCGAGGATTTTTTTTTAAATATTTTATTACACTTATGAACATTTATATATGTCATTTTGATGACACAATAAGACAAGTTTTATTTGACTATAAAAATTTATGACATACATTGAACTCTCATTAATGATAAAATTTTTACCAACCTTTATTTTTTTTCACATGACCCTAACAACATGATTATAGACATTAACGCCTAATAACAAAATCCAATTGAATGTTAGATTTAATAAATAAATATAAAGTACACTTTATTAAAGATTTAAAATACTCACAAAAATTAATTGTACCAATTTCAAATAAAATTAACATAGGTAAGGGATAAATCATAAAGTGGACAATTATTAAATATTTGACACATATTAAATTTATCACTTAAAAACTAAAATATTCTAACATAATTATAGACACTATGTAAAGAGATGCATAAAACATGATGAAAATATATCATATCTATAAAATAAAATAACTTTAGATATTTTTATAGAGATCAACATGAATTTTTCCACTAATAAATATCTAATAGACGTTTCTAATTTCACCAATTTAACAATGTCGTTTGATTTAAGAAGCAATAAAAGTTTCAAATTTATTTAAATATGGTATTTTACTATGTAAAAAATGAACAACACGACCATATTGAATGACTAAGATGTCAAAGGTGTTACATGAGTACAAAAGTACATTGAGTATCATAACACCTTGTGATTTATGAATTATGAATTTATCTATACATCCCCTATGTAAATTTTATCATTCATTTGATATATTGTGAGGTCATTACATTGCAAGCACACTCTAGGTTTTTTATTTTTATGTTTACTAGATTTATATCAAACTTGATTTAAACTATATTTTATTTTCCTAGTGTAATGTATTTTGGCATTGTGACCTTTAAAATGAAAATATGTCCTTCATTCAAAAATTAATTTGAAGTACAAAATTTTAAATTAAATTTAGTAATAAGCATCACCAAATTTTATATGTGTCCTAATAAATGGGGTTTCAACATAATATATCCAAGTGGAGTAAATTTTGTAATAACATGAGTCTCATTGTGATGTAAATAATGTCATATTTTTTGTGAAGATAAAAAAAGATCCCAACACAAAATTTCAATGATATAATAGCTTTTTTTAATATTACATAAACATGTAACTAACATAATAAATGGTGCACTCATGATGATTATTGTCATGTTGTGTAAGTAAAGTGTTTGAATCATGATCAATAGTTGCAATATATAAAAAATAGGCATATATAGAATGGGAGGTGAAATAACTAGTAGAATATAATAAATTATATAATTGCATCAAAACTTTCTTGATAAGTTTAGCCCATTCACATTTGGTATTTATTTTAAGTAAATTTTAAAAATACATCATTTTATCTACTAATTAAGCACACATAATGTCATATATCTGGAATGTGTCCTTATAAACATATAAGTTGACCACTTTGGGGTGAACATCCATACCCATTTGAGAAATATAAATACTAAATATTTTTGCCTATTGTAACTCAAAAAATACATTTTTTTAGATTTGAGCACACATTGTTCTATCATAATCATGTAAATAATTATATTAAATCAAGAACATGATTTTATCGATGTTTTAATTTTCATAATAATTCATGAAAAAAATCTTTAATTTTTTTATTGATGTAAATGATAAAAATGTGTCCTAGATATTTCATATGT
>JARHVA010005870.1:1027500-1074292 GCA_037957365.1 Torreya grandis | reverse complement strand
AGGTAGACATTTCCTAAGTAAACTGTTTGTAGGGTATGATGTGTTGATTATATGTTACTTGTTTGGGGACCCTTGCCTTGAAAATATGATAATTTAAAGGACACATTAACCTTTTATAATAATTTTTTATATTATTCAAAAACCATTAAAAACTTTTGGTCTCCCTAAATACATTAACTATTCTTGAAATCACTAAACTAGGCCTATTGTAGAAGTCTAGGACAACCCTGCTTGATGACTCATGTAGGTGGTTTGTGACCTTGTTTTGAATTAGAATAATGTATAAGGATAATTTATGCCTTATATAACCTTTAATTAATGGTATATATTCACAATATAAATTTGAGTGATCACTAAAACCTCACTAAGACCTCTCTCCTCTCACTGTTGTCTCAGCCCATTCCTTTCTAGTAGTAAGTGTTTATTTACCTTATCCACTTGGCCATAATGTCAAAAAAGTTATTTTAAACCTCCCTAGGTTTAAAACAATGTGTTTATCATCTTTGAAACACATATATTCCTTATTTAAAACAAAACTATGTTTTTTATGGGCTGAGAGACTTCCCTAGTGACCTATGTTGTAGGTGTTGATTCTACCCTATGTATGGATTAGGGTATGAGCTTCAAGGTCCAAGGTATTGCATATCAATCTAAACTAGATGAAACTCATGATACCCAGTGTATCCTACTTACCATGGGATCACCCAATCATAATAACATGCATTTATTCTTCTTAATGATAATGATCACTTGAGGCTCAAACATGTAGAACTCACTATTTAATTTTAGTGCTCAAGGGGCCTTTTTAGGTTTCTCAACAACTTCTTTACACTCATTCCTTTGAATCCATATTTTGTACATGGATTATCCATGTTAGATAACAACAAATTTAACTCAATTTTTTTCTTCAATACCATATCAAACATGTTATATGTCATCTTGGAAAAGCTCCCTACCCTTTGTTTGGTGTTTTCTGGGCAAATAGGCCTGAAGTTATAGTCAACACTTTTGATGATGACATTCAACTTTTCTTGGAAATATATAACTTAATGAGGTTTTTAATGACTTTAATCCATCCTATAAACTCATGTGTGATTATTATTATTTCTTAAATATCCAAAATGACCATTTTAACCTTTGTCAAGACCACCTATAAGTGGCTATCAAGCAATAAGGATGGTATTGTATGAACAAGATGAAAACTTTAAAAATGTGAATCTTATGCACCTCCCTTAGGAATTTAAATGAATATTTAGAAATGTTTATAAATTTTATTACCCTTCCATCTCCCCATATATCACCATGATGTTAGTAAGGTATTTTAGGTGACTGCTTTGACTGTGTTATGCAGGTAGAGGCATAGAAGGAGCAAGAATATACAAGGGTAAGGATTTCAAACCACTTAAAATGCATTTCAAATACTAAAATAATATAATAAAACCTTCCATTTCTTCATATCAACATGTAAAACTGGATTCAAGGCACCTTTAGATGTATCTTTTTGAGTATAGAGAAATGAAGATGATCAATGACCAAGAACAAGCCTAGAAGAGGCTTCTTAGGCATTTGACAACTCTAAAACCAAAATAACAATGATAAAACCTATGGAGATTCCCTAAGAAACATATTAAACAATAATATATATCAAACCAAAGCAAATTATTTTGAAACTATCTCAAATAGTGACCCCTCTTGGATGAAGAAGCATAAAAAATAACTTAGCTTCTTATTGATGATTCATAAAGGAGGAGCCATGAAACTAAAGATTATTTACATGTATTTGAAATATAATCAGACCCCTTTCAACCCCAAACATAATTCCTCCCAACTCCAATTGTATGACTTGTACCAAGAATTTAAAATTGACCTTTCTTGGCTTGTAAAGGCAAAAAAGATGAAATAGAATAAAAAACTAAACTTTTTGACCTTTTCTCAACACACCAAGTTTTTAAATGACTTTAGGGATTTTAAGAGACACCATCCCATGTTTTTTGATGAAGGTGTACTTCCCAAGTCTATACAAGTGCCATTAAGGGCCTATTCTCAAGGAGAAACTACCTATTTTAGCATGAAATTACTTCTTAAATTGACTTTGACCCCTTCCTAACATCTTCTGACCTCTTACACATATAAATATAATTTTGTGACAAAAATTCTCCCTTTGAAATTCTGTACAAGTCATTTAATGAGGTATAAATATGACAAAATGACACTTTTTACATATGAGACAAATCAAAGGACCAATTTATAACTTATAAACACCTTAGAACACCTAATGACCATATTAGGACATTTTAAAGATAATTTGGGCCTTTTACCTTGCTTGACTAGGGTTGACTGGAGTTGACTTTAGTTGACTAAATAATCACAAGGAAGATGGACTTAGACCAAGGCTATAGCAGGGATAGGTAAGGTGTATAGGACAAAATGAGACCCCATAAGACATATGGATACCTTATAAAAGTTAAAAAATGTATGGGTTGACCCAATTTCACTAAAATTCAAATTTGGTCAATAGTATCATCATGTAAATTGACATTTATTTTATGAAGTTATTTTATAACTACTTTTGGTTTAGTAGTATCAAGGAGGATAGTGGATTCATCAAGATTACATGCTTCAAAGTAATCAATGAAGTTATTAAATTAATATTAAAGAGATATATCTTGGTTGAGACCTTTAATATAGAGAATATTATCATTGGTAAGACTATCTTAAAGGTGATTATTAGCAAGCACAGGAACTATGACAAGTTGATCAACTATGATTTGTCCTTTGAAAAAAATTTGTGTAATAATTTAGAGATCAAGTTCCATGAGAAGGATCATCCACTTGCCAATTCTATCTCTAAGAAGAAAGTCTTTGGAGAAGAAGTGACTAAGGGGGTTAGAATGAATGATAACATAAGTGGTATGATAAAACATGTAATGTCAAAGTTTTTATCTATAAAATATATGATGAGGAAATCACATTAGACTTTTGTGTAATATTTCTAATAATAAATAATGCCTTGGCTAATATAGTATATGACATATTCTCTTCTAATATCATCTTATTAGGTAAGTATTTCCCCAAATAATATGGGTGTGAAAGAGGTGTATAGGATTAAATTTAAATAATTTGAAGGAGGATGAAACATAGGTGGGTGAAGCAATTATTGTTTCATATTATCAAATTCTTTTTGACAAGGGTCCATCCATTCTAAAACATTACATTTTTTAAGAAGAGAATTGATGGAGTGGATACAGTAAACCATTTTAAGGATGAACCATCTAATTACTCCAAGTTTACTAAGATAAGTGAAAATGTCTAGAATGGATCAAGGGATGGGCATGTTAATGATAGAGTTAATCTTATAAGGATCAACATTAATGCCATAGAGAGAGAGGAGAGAGAGAGAGAGAGAGAGGGAGAGAGAGAGAGAGAGAGAGAGAGAGAGAGGAGAGGAGAGAGAGAGAGGAGAGAGAGAGAGAGAGAGAGAGAGAGAGAGAGAGAGAGGAGAGAGAGAGAGAGAGAGAGAGAGAGAGAGAGAGAGAGAGAATACTAATAGTTTACTAGATGTAACACCAAAGACCCATTTTTAAGGATTTAGTCTAAATTTGTATTTAAGAAGATGATCAAAGATGATGGAAAGACCAAAAATATGAGTCATGTGACTTTTATATTTATTAAGTAGGTCACCCACATAGGTTTCTACAATTTTCTGAATAAGATCATGAAAGATATGAGTCATTTCTTGTTAATAAGTAGCTTCAACATTTTTAATTTTAGAGGTCATTTTAACATAGTAATAGGTGCCCCATTCTATGGTGAAAGTTGTCTTATGATAGTCTTTAAGAGCAATGTGAATTTGATTATAGCCCATGAAACCATCAATAATATATAACATTTCATAATTAGTGGTGGAATTGACAATGACATCTATTGAAGGTAGATGAAAATTATCCTTGGGATAAGTAAGATTAATATTATGATAATCAATTTAAATGTAAATTACCATGGTAACCTTTTTCCAATTAGGAACTATGTTATAAACCCATTCATAATAGTCCACTAGTTTGATAAATTTAGCATCAAGAAGCTTGATAATTTCTTTGTGACATAAGGTGGAAACCTCAGGTTTAAATTTTGATTACTTTTGATGCATAGTTTTGGCATCAGGATAAGTGATGATATTATGCACCATAATGATAGGGTCAATACCAAGCATGTCCTCATAGGACCATGTAAATATGTCACAATATTTATAAAAAAATAAACCAAAATTTATCATGTTTGGTGGATTAAAGTTTGTGAGAAACTATAATTGGTCGAGGGCATGATGGAGTACCATATTTAATGTGATTAGTTTGTTCACTAAGCATAAAATTATCATATTATAAGTGTTATGATGCATTTGGTAAAAAAGAAATTGGATTATATTTAGTATTTATGACAGTGATGAAGTTATTGAAATAAGGGGATTTATTTTTTAAATTATTGAGTTTTTGATGTTACCAAGAAAGTTGAGGTTCTCGGGCATGAAGTAATTCAATAATAGCTTGATTTTTAGGCAAAGTAGGAAGAGGGCCATAATAATCAACATCAAATTTGAGATAGAGAATTTTATTACCACAAAGACCATATTTAAAATGTATCTAATGGACATCGGTGGCCTTGGCATCCAACATAATCTTGAAATTAGGAGGATGAGATAATTTGGAATAGATTGGTATATCATTAGTTTATTTGATGGGGAAAGAATTAGATATACTAATGGGATCTATTGATGGTAACAAAGATGTGGGAATATTTATAGGTTTGAAAGGTATGATTTGTTATACCACCCAAGGAGCATCAAGAAGTTGATAATTAATAGGAGGTACATGACCTTTGGGATCTAATTCATGATTAATAAAAATGGTGTGAATATCTTGGTTGAAAGCATATATTTGTGCTAAAGTTTTTTGATATTGTTGAGCATCAAAGTATTGAGATTGAGCTTGGGCCATGATATAGTTATCATCATATGTTGGAGAAATGGTACATGATTGAGATTTAAGAGAAATTTTAAAAGGTGAAATTATGAGGTTACTAAATTTATGTAGAGACATGATGAGAGGATCTTGGAATAATTTGTCCATTCCATAGTAATTGCATTTAAAGGCATATTTTGGTAGATAAGATTCTTGATCATTTTGAGGGGAAAATCATTGATCTCATTAATGAGATATATAGTGCAATCACAACGTAATAAATAAGGAGGAATCCAATCCAAGATATAATGAGTTAGACTAGTAGTATTACAAGTATGTTATAAGTCATTAGGTTCATCATAATTATAATCAACAAGAATGACCTATAATTTTGGATTGATGTTAATGAACTTTAGTAAGGGATAATTTTTGATGAAATGGTAGGAATATAATATTGAGATTTAGGATTAGGAATTTGAATACTATAAGGGTTAGGATCAACTTCATACTTATATAATTTATCATTATGTAAAAATTTGATGCATTGGCTACTAGAAGAATTGATGGCCCTCATTTTATGAGTCCAAAGGAGACCAAGGAGTATGTTATAAGATAGGGGAAAATAAAGTACCATAAGTTTAGTTTAAACGGTCTTAGGTATGACTTTTAGGGTAATCCAAATACAACCAAGTGGATTTTGGTTAGTTTTATCAAATTCATGATAGGTAAGGTAGGTTTTCTTGAGATGATCTTTATTATAACCAAGTTGTTAGATCAACCACAAATATGTCACATTAATACCAGAGCCTTTGTCAAATAATTTTTTTCAAACAACGGTAGTATTAATGGATATTTTAATGAATAATGGTGGATCATCATCATGAAAAATTATCTCATCATTAATCATGTCTTCTTCAATAAATTTAATAGATGTTTTGGAAAAAGGACACATATAAGGTGGTTCTTTATCAAGAGAATACGGTTCTTAAATTTATTGTAATTGTTTCATAATGAACTTTTGATAAGAAGAGAAATTATAAACTAAGTCCATAAGTAGAATCTTGCAAGGCATGGAGTTAAGTTCTTCAAGAAATTTCTAATGTGATTTAGAAGAACCTGTGAAATTTTTGGAAGGTAAGGTAGATTTTGAAGGAATAGACATTATTGGGGGTTTATAAGAAGGAGGTGGTTCCTCATGGTCTTGTGAAGCTAAATTAGTGGTGGTGGTATCTTTGAAAATTTGTTCTTCTAAATATGGTTTTTTAGGTTTTATGACAAGATCTTTGTGAGCTAGTTTGTGATGATAATTAACCTTAATTATGTTAACAATATTGGTCATAGTCAACATCAATAGCACAAACATCCTTGGTATTTTGTTCATTATTATCTATATAATTTTTTTGGGGTTATTAGAGGTATAAACTTTGTAAACTAATTATTTTTGAGAAGTAGTGTTGTACTCTTGATGAAAAAGGTTTATCATGGCTTTGTGATTAAAGGAATCACCAAGAATGTAGGAGATAAAAAATTTAGTAATATCTCCAATTTTCATGGGAATGACCAATTTCAGTGTGGAAGCAATAAAATTGATTAGGATCATACCACTTAAGAGGATTATTAGGATAGGTAAAGGGTTTAGAGGGTGATAAAAATTATTTAATTTAATGCATAGTGATTAGTATGTGAGAAGATGAGGGAGTGTCAGCTTTGGTAACTCTTGGTTTGGTTTGAGGAGAATTTTTGGTGATAACATTGGTATAAGTTTTAAAATATCCTTTAATTAATTTGGTTTTAGGTTTGAAATCCTTCATGATGAATTCTTGACATTTATCTTGGTCAAGACCTTTGTTAAGTGTTTGGGGAGTAAAAGTTCAAAACTTATATTCAGGAGGAGTTAAATTAGTTATAAACAGTTTTAAAAAATTGTCATTAGTCATGTTATGGTCAGCTTTTTGTGATAGAGAATTCCATCATTTGATAAAATAATGAATTGATTTGATGGGAGATAGTTTAGCATTGATGAAATGACTAAGATAATTTATAGGAAGATCATTATGTTGAAATATTTGACTAAATGATTAACTAAATCTTCAATTATCCAAATATAATATTAAGGAATTTGGTTATATCATTCCAATACATCGCCAGTGAAGGTTTTAACTATAAGTTTAGTTGGGGTGAAAGTATTAGTTTAGATCCTTTCTTTGTAAATATTTCCAAAGCCTTTGATAAAGGATGAAGGTTATTTAGTCCAATCATACTTCATAGTTAGAGATATATTTCAAATATTAGTGGACATGATGAAAGGAGATAAATACTCATTTTGGATATTTTGAAGCATTTTTTAATTCATAATAGGTTGATGAATAACATTTACTAAGGCATCTCTAGGAGGTGGAGGAAAAAAAATTAGATTGGCTTAAATATTGATATGTAGAGGTTGATTAGACATATTGCTCAAATGATGTTTTAATTGCATCATTTGAGAGGTGTTATAAGTTTTCATTATGTTTATTTTTTGTTTGAGTTATGAAATAAGTTGATTCATATCAATTTGTGGGTTTGTGTTCATAGGAGAACTCCCTAAAGTGGTATTAGGGGGAGGGTTATTGGAAGGTGGATTATTGGATAGACTCGTGTCAATTTTACGAAAACTATGTTGAAAAACATGAAGATGAGAATTGTATTGATAGGTAAAAAAGGATTAGATCCACCTACTTCATCTTGAGGTGTGATTTGAACCCTATTACAATCCATAGATGAAGGAGGGGAGGATGTGATCTTGGAGTGAGGGTTCTCTTGGGAGGAAAAGAAAGGGAGAAATGAATATCATATATAGTGTCTAAATAGATTTAGGTTGTCCAAGAATATTCTAATAGGGACTTCATGATGATTTGAAGAAATCAACAAAATGCTAAGGAAATAAAAATTGAGAATTAAATCAGATAGAAATGATATAAGTAAGAATATACAGTCGATTGGGTTGACCTAGTATTGAAAAAAGGGGAAAACATAGTCTAATAAGGATACAAGGTTGATTAGGTCAACCTAGTACTATAACTTGACTAGTAAAAGGGATATAGAGTTGACCATGTCAACTTAGTACTATAAGTAGGAAGAAAAATAATCAGTAATAGACTGTGTCTAGTAAAATGATAGTGTATTGAAAATAGGGAAATATTTTTCAATGTACTTGAAATAAGAAGTGAAAACAAACACAAAATCAATTGGATTAATGAGAATGATCCAATCAAGGCACACAACATAAAACCTTGCACTAGTGCTAGCCAATGCAAGTTTTTACAGTACAATATATAATGATAAAAGAGCAAGAAGTTAATTGAAAAGTAAATGTTAAATAAGTGGTCATAATGAGTGTTATTATATTATTATAAAGTGTTATTTTAAGTGTGATATGGAAATTATATGAAATTAGGGAACTAGAAAGTAATCTATGGATGGTTTCAAGATATTTAGGTTGAAAGGGGTTTATGTTGGCAATGGTATTGACTTGTTATTGAGGACTACACCCTCAATTCATAATCTCGTAGAGATAAGGGTGTTGGGTTATTTTCCAATATATACCATTAACCACATGTTTATACTTGGCTAGAAAACTAAGTCTTCTTCCCCTTGGTGATGAAACCCAAGTAGGTAGGCCTTGGGTAGACAAATATTTAAATGATTTTTGAAATTATGTAATTTGGTAGTGTTTAAAATAAAGAAAAAAATAGTTAAATTAAATGTTATATTATAAAACCACATAATTATGCCATGTGAGCTATTTTAAGCATGCAAACAACTAAAAATGAAAGTGTGAATTAATTACTGGCATACAGTTATTAATTATTAGTTTAAGCACAATATAGACTCAATTCAGATGATAGTGTATGAAAAAATTATAGAAAAAAGTTGATAGGGTCATTATTATACTGCAAAAGCAAGATTCCTTAAGAACTAAGTTAACTAGGTCAACCTAATATTTTAGATAGAATATAGAATACAAAACTAGGTCAATCAGGTCGACCTAGTTTTTGGTATGATTGTAATTTTGAAGACTACAAACTTTTCAAAATAGAACTTAAGGAAGAACTAAATTAAAAGAGAGAGAAATAAAGTAACCTTGGTGGGTTAGAAGATTCTAAGGATAGTGAAATTTATTTTGAAGTGCCTTGAATATTGATTTCAAGTTCTACCAACTAGGTTGACTAGGTTGACCTAGTTTTGCAATTCCTTATAATATGAAACCTATTAAGATGACTATACCATCCTGGTCAACCTGGTTTGTTATCTAGAAGATGTTTGGAATATTAAATCTAATTGAATGACTTATTTTATTATTCTAGAGATGAATAAAAGACTAAGTAGACTTGTTTGACATAGTCTATCATCTAGAGGTGAATAAGAGTATTGTGTTGACTATTTAATCTAGTAACATGTATCTGATGAATACATACATAGAAAGAATAGAGTCATTTTGATGTGATTATGTGTGAAACCTATGCATAGAAGTTATAAACTTACTAGCCTTACCAACCTAGTATTACAAATATAGAAAAATAATAAAATGATAGAAATAAAAAGTGTGAAACAAAACATACAAGGTTTAGATTCATGTTGGGTTCACCAGAATGTATATAATTAGAAATTCATCAGATCCACAAATCAATCCTATCTTAGGGAAGATAGATCCTACTTGTACTTTTGATTGAGTATACATTACATAATTGGGAGCATAAATAATATAGATCCTCTAAACCCAATTATGGGATATCTTACCACAATAAGATCATTAGGGAGGGTTTTAAATCCTCCAATCAAGTAAAATCATATAATAAATCTAAGTAAGTATTATGTTTTCATATATACTATACTAATAACAAGTAAAGCAAATAAATCTAATCTAGTGCTCAATAAAGCTTGTGGCATAAAGTGGTGGGGTAAGTGTGGTTAGTAAAAAAATGAAAGTAAATATGCATAAGAGACTCCTAATTAATATATGTATAGGTAAGACCCTAATTTATGGATAATAAGAGTAATATTATTCAAAATTCATTACTTATGTTACTTTTATTTACTAAAGAGAGGAACAAAGTTAGAGATACTTACCTAGATGAACCTGTTGATACTCAATCTCTCCCTTGTCCAAAGGTGATTCAAAAGAGTTTTTTGTGTTTCATAAGGATAACTATAAAATTCAAAAACATCCAAGACTTCTCCACAAGACTAGATTATTCTCCAAGCATAAACCCTAAGCTAAGACTCCTCAAGTAGAATGGTGGAAGAGTAAGTTGTAAAGAAGAATAAATGATTAATAACTCTTTATGTCTCTCTAAGAATGGCAGAATGAATGTGTTTATATAGGTGGATATAATCCTAAATCCTTATAAAAATTTTTGTTGATAGGTTTTACCCAATTGACCTAGTATTGTTATTGACAAAAAATCACTAAGTCATAGTTTAGGTTAGCCATTAGACAACTTAAACCCTAAATAAGTTTTGCCAATAAGAATACAAGGTCGACCCATTGACCTAGTCATTTAAACTATCAAAAGAGGTTTTAGGTTAGGAAAAGATCTACTAAAGGTGTTAAATTAGTTGAGGAGTGTGAAAAAGAGGAGATAAAACTTAGGGGAATGGTTTTTAGGAGCTAGTTAGATTGATAATAAGTGGAAATAAGGTATAAAAATCCTTTCAAATCACTAATGGTTTGCTCACCTCTTTCTCGATATACCCCTTAGGGTGTGCAGTTAGAGAGATTGGGACTTGATGGGTTCCTAAAAGATAGAAAACATCAGTAATTGATAAATTTTAAAAATATTATATGTATACATTATCCACCAACCAATTCATCAAGTGAATAATCATCATTTTTCATAATGAAAATATGCTCGACTTAGGCCAAACCATTAAGACCAATCAATGATCAAGTTCATCCTACTAGGGTAACTCCTTGAGTCAATGATCAAATCTACTCAATTCAGGCAAATTATTTTCATTAATAAAGACCTATTTTTGGACCAATTATATCATTTAATCTTTTTTCTAATTCCAACCCCAAAAAATTTATCCCATTCTTACTTCTTCCTCTCTTCTTTTATGATCAATCTATTTTAACTTTTTCCTCAACCATCCCCTTAAGGGGCATATAGTGATAATCAAGAACCCTTTGGAGCATTAGTTTGATTTTACCTACTAATAAATTTTCAAAAATATAAGAGTGAATACATCATTATTCAACTGTTATCAAATTTCTTCTTGATGACTTTTTATTTATTTGAAAAAATGTTATTATGCCTAACATCTAGTAGTGCCTCCTCAAATAGGAGAATAATGTAGACATTAAATTTTAACCAAATCCATGTCTATAGTGAATTCAAAAATAAATTTTTTAAACTACATGAAAATTTAACTAAAAATCATCATTGGACCTAATTTATCCACACAACTATGATTTTAATTTTTGTAACAATACATACCTGATTGGGGAATGGATCATATTACATCATTAATCGTATTTAGTACACCCTGAATTAAATATACCCTTTTCAAGTGTTTTTAAAATTTAATTAAGTAAATAATTGATTAAAAAATATAAAATTACAAAATCCACCATTATTTTATTTATTGATTAATCCTACTCCTCAAGCTTAATTATTCCTCTAATTTGAAAATCTATGGATTTGGAATTATCCTATTTTCTTAAATTCAAAATTAGAATATTGCCTCACAAATGGATGACATAATAATGTAAAGTTTGTAAGAAATCAAAGGTTATGACATGTATTACACTTCACTTACACACTCAAGACAAGCTCTGACACTTGTTTTACACATTCTTCCTCTTGCACAATCCAAGAGGACCAATGATTGCACTTTTATTCCAATGTAACTTTTAAACTCTAAACAGGACTTAAATGTCTTATCTTACACACTTCATGTGTTTAATAATATATTTGAGGATTGAGCCTCAATGATCCATATTGAGATGAGATGAATGGTTCACAATGATTCAAGAAATCTATAAATAAGAGCTTCAAACTTCTCATTTAAAGAAGATTATCTATGCAAACTTATGTTACTAAATTATGTAAGGAGTTTCCTCAATCTCATTTCATTCTAAATCTATATAAAGTGTAGACAAGGAGAGATGCTAATCATGTTAGAGTTCAAGAATTGACAAAGTATTCTACCTATACAAGATGAACTCAATATATTTAAACCGGTCTTCAAATGAATCTTCAAGGGAGGTAAAATCATGGTTCTTTAACTTCCAATTACATTTATTATTTCATTTCTACATATCTCAACCTAGGGATTATCCTTGAGAAGTTATGTTTTCAATTTGTTTTAATTTTTGTTCACTACAAATTGACTAACCTCTCTTTGATTTATGATGTACACTTTATATGGCTATAAGTCTTTTCTTTTAATTTTAAGTCAGAGATACAAGTGATCATAATTTAATTTAAAATGATAAATTTATCTATTAATTCTATTTTTATGTTTTTTAACAAAATAAAATTTGATATATTCATGTAATGAGGAAATGGAGAAAATAAGTCCAAGAAGGACAAAGTTGACAATAAAATACAAGATAAGATTAGATACATTATTTTTGTTTTATGAGTTAGCTAAAGATTCATCTGGTTATAAAACATTGACTAAGTTTTGTTTCTCTCTCTCTCTCTCTCTCTCTCTCTCTCTCTCTCTCTCTCTCTCTCTATATATATATATATATATATATATATATATGGTGTTATGATATAGATGTGATGTGAATTAGATATAACATTTTAGTCTTGGATTATTTTATAGACCTATGTGTCTGACTAGTTTGAGTATAGTTCATTTAAAAATTCTATCCATATCACTATTGAGGTTGAGTGAATGGAAATAATGAGATTGTTAAATGATGATTTGGTGTCCCCCAAAATTTCACACATAAAATTTTGGGAAAACCCTATTAAATATTTGTCTTTTGTATTTTGTAAGTTAGTTTCTCTTGTTTAAATTTAGTCCCCTAAATAAGACTTAGTCTTTAGTTTTTTTCATTGTGGTTTATTTCATTCCCAAGTACTTCAAATTTCTCCAAAAGGTGAGAAAATGTATACCTGAGCCATCACTAAAGAACCCATTTTCTCATCTTCCCAAGAAGATAAAAAAATAAGTGTTTAGGCTCATTTCCAAGCCAACTTGGGTTGTCCAAGTAACATTATTTATCAAAAGAGAAGTAAGCAGTCATTGCAAGCCCAAACAACACTGCCCAATTCAAATTGGAATTGTGAAAAAACTTTACTTCTCATCAAAAGTTAAGCAAAGTAGTTTTGTAATCCCAAAGAGCACTAAATAGATAAAACTGGGGTTTTGAAGTTACTTTAATTACTCAAAGTCATGAGTATAATTAATAAGGGTTCACAAATCTGAAGTACTCACAAGTCAAGACTGAATCAAGATTACAAAGTTACTTGACTTCAAAAGCCAAATTAAGCAAAGTAGACTAAAAAACTAAGTTATTTCATAGCATAACTCACACATGTTTCTTATTTATCATAAATGCAAGGGTTAACACAAATATTGAAAATTACACCTCATTTCCTACTTGGATTTCAAGTTGTTCGACCAAGTTGCTACCCCTGTGAATCCTAAACAACACCATTTGAGCCTTTGAACTAATTTTTGAACAATTCCTTCATGACCCATTTACAGTCAAGGTATGTGGATAATTTTCCATTTACTTTCATGACTCTTTATTGGTTTTTTTTCTATTTTTTCCTCTTATAAGTTTTCATTTTCCACCTCGAGGGCTTTTCTACCATTTTCTTGTTTTTCTTGCAATTGTTTGTTTTTTATGCATGCATTAATGTTGTAAACCTTGTAAAAATACATAGAAACACTTGGAATGAGAAAAACATAAAAGAAGATCTCAAGAACATTGAATTATTCTTGTAAGATGACCTAAAATTTGACCTAGCTTGATTTTCCTAGGTTTTTCACAACTTTTTACTTCCCAAAGTTTCAAACCCCAGTAGTTTATCTTAAAAAACTTGAAGATCACAAAAGACTTTACCTACTTAGCTTATCAAGCACCTACTTGCCTAGGGATTTGATTACTCACTACTTTTACTTTATCAGGTTTTCCAACCCAAGTTACTTGATCATGCAAACCTGAGTAACTATCTTGAATAAACCCATAGTTGTCAATGCTTATCTTAAGACTAGCAAAACTACTAGACCTTCCCATATTTTTGACACTCATTCAATTAGAATAAGTTACCCAAAGTTTTCAAATATTATCACTTATTGAAAGCACCTTATAACTTGAAGCTAGCTAATAAGTGTTACTTAAGATAATAACCCTACTCAATTGTACAAACATTTCTAAATCAATAGGAGTAATTATTGAGTTTTTAAGGGAATTTACCAAGTCTTTCAGGTATCAATCACAATAAATTTCAAGATCAAAAGAAGAATAACTAAAGTAGAAGTAAAATTAGTAACTCTCATTGAAGAATTTCTTGAGCTAGCACTATAGGAAATACTAGGGACAAGTAGGAAGGGTAGGACAAAATCAAATAAAGTTGTGAAATCACAAGAACCAAAGATGAAGTATGAGTATAAGGGGCACCCAATTGAGTCTAGTATTTTATTCAAAGTGTCAAAAATTAGTGACATAGATATGGGGCATCTATCTATAACTAATTTATTAGAGAGATCCAAGAATATCACCAAGACTCCACTCATGCAAGTAATGACCAATAGTGGAATCCTGAAAGCTATAGCTTTCCCAAGTTTTGCACAATTACCTTTGTTTGTCCTAGAATGTGCCAATTATTATAGACTCTCTCACTAGAATAGTGAAATAGACTTTAGGCAATGTGGTAATTAAGCTTGATTTTCAATACGTTAACCTATTCCTTGAAGATTTTAATAAGGTCTAAAGTAATATATTTACTAATGGAGAAAACCAAGAATATTTGGGAAAGACACTTCAGAGTATATCAAGATAATGAACACTAACTATCTAAAGAAAGTGAAGCAACCCTTGAGGTTCCCAAAACAAATAGTAAGGTATGTGTTTATTCAAGAAGTGGATAATATCACCCAATTATTATGTATAATAAATAGGGAGAATAATGATAAGTGATTTTAAACCTAGATGTATGCATACATCAGGGCCATTATATCGATAGGAGTTCTAAAATGATTGAGTGGTCAAGGATGATAAGTGATAACATTGACCAGTATTTGAATAATGTTTTTTCAAACTCTATATTTCAAGATGATTTCATACTTAGTATATGCAAAAACATCAAGTGGAGCCTTTTCTAGATTGACTAAAAAGGGGATGTTGGCATCAGAAACCATCTATGAATATTACCCCTAATTAGATCTTTCAAAATGCTTCAAGCATTATAAGAGGGTAAATTATGGATTCTTTTATGAAGTCATCTATGAGTTGAATGTTGATCTAAATCCAAAGAGAGTTTCTGACGTAGCTTGGGAATTAGTTTCTAAATTTGGATATGTCTTCATTTTATTCATCGATTTCACATACATCAGAGTTGGTGGTTTCTTAGGTACACTAATCAAGTTTCCAAGATATCCTACTAACAAATGGATTCTCATGGAGTTTTTTAGGCATCTCATATAGTTACATGACCTACAATCAATGGTTCACCATTCCTCAGTTAGTTTTCCCATTTTTATTTGTAACTATCATTGTGTAAGAATTTACAATGTAAGTAATGTGCAAATGAAGATGTATCACAAGTACAATCAAACCTACTATAGAATTACATTAAATATTAATTATAGAGGCATATCTCAAAATATAGGTTCTCTTAAGTATATTCATATTCATACACTTGAAGACTTTTGGATTGATTGTAGGGATAAGTTTGATGTAAGAAAAAAAGAAAATAGTAGATTGACTATTGAGCAGATTCATCCTTTTGATTTAGCCACAGTTCTTGAGGACATGAAAGATGATGGAATAGTAACTAGTGATGCTTATCATGCAACAAGAGGAGATAACACTCCACTTATAGTTTTTTTTAATAAGAATCAAGTTAAAACTATTGTTGAGAGAACTTCTTTGGTCCTTTCCATGACTTCCACATGGATTATCAATAAAGGATATTGCATGAAGGAGTTAATGATTGAAACTACTTGAGTAATTCATAAGGGAAAATTATTGCAATTGGAAATCATTCAAGTGCCTAATTAGAAATTGAAGTTGAAGAAAAAATTCGATGACACCTACTCTATGGTGAAGGACAAGGAACCAATTTAGCCATCTATCACTACACCCCCTCTAGTATTTTCCATAGATAATTTTTCTCCCATCATTTCTACTTCTACTGCACCTACCAAAAATCCATCAACACTCATACCACCTCTAAAATCTCATATCATCAAGCCTCTAGAGAAACCCATTCAAAAGGATATTAATGTTCGCCCTTTTCCACCTTCATATACTCCACCTACTATCCTCCACCTCTTTCTAAGGATCTCCCCACCATTCCTTCTGTTCAAACCCAAAAATAGATAGAAAATATAACTATTTAAAAAGTTACCCCATATAAAGATGTATCATAGGAAAAGCAAAAGGAAATAGTTGAACCAGAGAAAGTAGTAGAGGCAGAGGTAACAAAGGAGAAATAAAAGGAGAAGGAGAAAGAGAAATAAAAATAAAAGGATGAGTAAGAAGTTTTTAATGTATTTCAAGATATTCCAAATATACAAAAAATTTCTTCTTAGGAATTAGTAGTTAGAAACAATCAACATCAAATGGCTTTACATTTAACTACTTCAACAAGCACATACTTTTCATTATGCTAGCATTGTAAACAATTTTTAAAATAAGAGAAGTGATAAATTAGGATGTAATTGACTTAAAACTACTAAATAGTCTTGATTGTAAAGGAAATAATCTCAAGAATGCTAAAGTGACTTCTAAGTTGATAATTGAACCTTCAAGATAGAAATTTACAAAGATATCATTTTGTCTATAGGGCAAAAATGAAGATGAAGTCATTGATCAAGATCTAATAATTATAAAGATAACCCTTGGAGAATTTACTTTATAGGGATTGAAACAAGACACTCAGACCTTGATCAATAATCTATTCCAAAATTTTGATGAAGAGAAAGCTAACAAAGCTAAATTGAAGGAATAAATTGTAAAGTTATGTAAAATAATTACCAAGGTGTCAGGATATGCTCCATAAAAATAATTAATTTTAGGAGGTACATTTTATCAACAAATAGTAATAGAGGTAGAGGAGACTGGGGACAAGGCCAAAGCCATTAATGAATGGATAGAAAATATGTTGCAAACTACTCAAAAATGTTTTCTCGAGGTCCCAAGTACTCTAGCTGACATTGAAAATAAGTTGGTATAGCTAAATAAAGTAATGAAGGAGATATAAAATGAAATATTCAAATTAATACAAGAAAGTCTTAAAATAATAAACACTTTAAGTGAGAAATTTTTGATTGAATAAAATATTATTCTTGAAGGATCGGAAAAATAAGAGAAACATCTCATATCTTTTTGCATGCATGTTCATGGGGAAATGCTTGAAGAGATGAATACTTTAAAATAAGATGCTCTCAATGAGAAAGTGGATCTGGAGGATTGCATCTTCACTCTCACTAAGGTTTGAACTAAAGAAAATCCAAGACATCTGAGTAGTTGCATCAATAATTTAAATAATTGATTGAAGAGGATTCAACTCCTTTCACATAAAAATCTATAAAGGAGTTAATCAAAAGTCAATAAAAGGTCAAGAGGCTGGAACCCCATATTAAGAGAGTGAAAGATTATTACAAGAAAATGGAAAGAGAGCTACTGAGATATGAAACCAAAAGGAAATCACTTGCCAAATCAGATGATTCAACAATCTAGTTTATGATGTCCCAATGTATCAAATATAGAGAAAAGTATAGATCTAAAGTTCATGAATTGGAATGATTATTATTGCTCCTCTTCTCAATAAATTTTTATTTATTATTCCATTTTATTTTATTTTATTTAAGTAATGTGTTTGAATCGACTTTGATATAAGTAATTACTTTGTAAGTAAAGTCATTTAGTGAAGTTACTTGTCAAGATAAATTACTTTGTAAATGTAAGACTCAAGTAACTTGGTTTCACACAATTACTTGAAGTTATTTTTTAAAATAAAATTACTTTAGAAAACTTTGTGATGCATGCAAAGAGATTATTTTTTATTCAAATAGTGAAAATGACAAGTGATACATGTCATCAATCATTGTAAGCCACATATAAGAAATACTAAGAAGATGCTTATCAATGATTTTAGTTTTTATCCAAACACAAGTGAATTCAAGGAGTTATCTCCTAATTTATTTTTACATCTAAATTAGTATAGATAATAGTTAAGGCCTGCATGTCAAGAGATGGTAATTTTTGAAAATTAGTTGTAACTAAAACAAGAGAGTTTAAGCAATCTAAAACATTGTGTTTAGATTAATGAGTTTTTATTTTGTATGAAATTGGTTCAAAGTGAATAAGAAGGAATTTGATTTTTGTGGAATTTTGCATCTAAAGAGATAATTTGGTACATTTATGAAGATTAAAATTCTAAACTTTGTGTTATCCTTAAATTTGAATATGATTTCTAATATTTATTAATCATTTGATGAAATGATTATTATCTCTTGAATGTTTATTTACTTGTATGAATTCAATAACCTCTATAAAACTAGTTATTTTGAAGTGCACCTTCTTTCTTCTGACATATTCTAGTCATTTTATTCTATGTTTCTACCTAAACTTCTTTACACATTCTCTAAAATAACTACTTACTTTCTACAAAATCACTTTGTTATGGTTCATAAACTCTATGATTAAAGTAATACCCCAAAATAAGATAACTTGTGAATAAATTATGAATAGCTGAAATTATGAATAGTTAGAATTAGATAGACATAAACATATGGGATATTCACCATTAAATGAAGGGGATTTAATCCCATGACTACCTAGGTACTTTTCTATCCTATAAAATATCTAGTCAATAGTTTCTGACAAATCCATTTGGGAACTATGAACTTAACCCCCAGAACTAAAATTAGATTACTCACGCAAGTTGAGATAAGTGTAGTTTAACATTCTATTCTCCAAAAATCTAAAGTTTTCTTAACTAATGTTTAAGGCATTGAATGAAAATAATAGCATTATTTTTTATTTTAAATTCATCCTTTATTAATTTAATGGTTATTAAAAATAGACATGTCACTTTTCTTGAGTTGTTGCATGTCCAAATACATCACTACATGAAACATTTTATTTTACACCTTATTTTTCCTAAAATCCTACATGTTAAGTAACAAAATCTCAAGATTTTTATTATAAAACTAAAGTAATCTCAAAAAAATCCTTAAAAATCTTAATCATTTCAATCTAGCCAATTAACCCTTCACCAAAGCAAGAAGAGCTCAGGGCCAAACTGAAGACTTCTTTGAACTACAAGAACAATTTAGTTTCAAATTTCTTATCCAAGATAGAATAATAAAAGTGAGAATTTAAATTGTGAGATAGGTACAAACTCTTGTAAATAAGCTTAAACATAACTATTTATGAATATTTCAACTTGTAAACCCTTAGTTTCATATTCCTAAAAGAATGGCATTACCACTACATCTTCCTTGGGGAGTAGTGATTAGTCCATTTAATTTGACCCCTCCTCTCCATGAATTGACAAAGGGGTCAAAAAATAATTATCCAAAGTTCACAAGTGATGGAAAACAAAGTCTAGATGAGCACTTATCTTCCTTCTTTGTAGCCTGTGAAGTAATCGATGTTGAGCATGAAGATGTCTTAGTTAGACTTTTTATTGAGACCTTACATGATTTATCTTCAAAATGGTTTCACCATTTGGATCCTATAACTATAGTTAGTTAGGCCACTATGTGTGAGAAATTTTAAAATATATTTAAAACTATAGAAGATTCACATATATTGCTCACCCAACTAATTCAGATAAAAAAAACCACATGAACACATGCAATATTTCATTTCCAAGATTAATAGATTACTTTATAAAATCCCTTAAGCTACTCTACCCACTAGAGATAATCATAATTTATTCTTTATTAATGATCAATTACCAAAGGTTAGCTATTAGCTATGTAGGGTTCATCCTACTGATTTAGTAGTAGCATAAAATCTTGTTACATAGGTTGAGGATGACCTTATCATGGCTAAAAAGATCAAGAAGACAATCTCTAAGTTAGACAATTCTAATTTAACTATAGTGAAAACCACAATAGATCCTCTCATTTATCAAGGTGCTCATACTTCTCCTACTAGGAATGCACCTACATTAAATTTCAATAATTACAACAAGAACTACATTTCTAATCCTACACAAAGACTAGAAATTGAAGATGTTCCCAAATATCACATTGAGACGATTGAAGAAGATCAGATGACTGATGATATTCATCAAAGTGGTGTTGTTGAGGATGACTTTGTAGTTCCTACTAGCAACTCCAATAAGGATACCTTGAGTATCAATCAAAAACTAATTATGAAAAAGCATTTGAAGAAGATCGTAGTCACTCTTTTATAGTGTTTACAATATCAAAAACTTAGTAAGTTGGTGAGAAATCTTTTATGGAACAAGGGAAAGAAAAAGAAGACTCCAGATCAGATGCAAGCATTCTTAAAAGAGGTGATCCTCTACCTTCTTATCTTGCTCCAAAAGATAAGTATGTAGCTTCCTCTTCTCGAACTCATAACCAAGTTAGTCATAATTCTAAATCCAATCCTACTTTGTCTACATCCATCCCTTATTTTGACATAATTGATGACATAAAGAAAATGAAAATTTAAATGTTAGAAGTTGAATACTTGAGGTCTTATCCAAATTAGATGAATAGATAAGTCAAGTATGTTTAAATTAAAGGATCAAAAAATATAGCCAATGCCTATAAACGTATCTTACCTACTCACAAATAGGGTCCTTATTACAACAATTCTACAACTACTTTCCCCACATCTACTTCCACATCTGAAAGGATATAACCATTTTATGTGTCTCTTTTGATCAATGGGTTCAAGTTGGGAAGCTATATCCTAGATTTTGTAGCCTCAAATAATGGTATGCCAGCTAAAATAGATGATACCCTTGGCCTCACTTTAACTAAGATAGTAGGGAGATGTTACTTAATGGATAGACAAGTCCCATTGATTGGACAAATCAAAGATTCCCAAGCTATCCTAGCATATTTCCTAGACAATAGGCTCAAAATGAAAATTTTGGTTGCAGATATTCTTGTTTCTTATGGAATGTTTTTAAGTAGAAAGTTTTGCAAAGATCTAGGTGGAGAAGTCAAGATGGATCATTCATGTGATCACATTCTAACCAAAGGATTAAATAATAAACTTGAGCCTAAAAATAAGTCCAAGTATACAATTTCCAAGTCTAATGATCCAAAATCATAGATTCTTTTTGAAGAATCAGATCATGGAGTCTATTACCTTGAATTTGGCAAGGAAATACAAGAACTAGATATATAAGAGGAAGAAAAGAAAATATGGACACTAGAATTTGATGGTATCTATTGTTTTATTGGTTCAAGTGCTAGAGTTATATTGATGTCACTAGATGGTAAGGTATATCCTTACTATTGCAAGATTATGTTTGAAAATAATATCAACACCGTAGAGTATGAAACATTATTGTTAGGATTGAGAAAAGCAAAGGAAAAAGGAGTGAGACTTCTTAAAGCACAAGAAGATGTTGGATTAATAGTCAGACATATTTAAGGACAATACTACGTGAAGAAAGATAAGTTGAGGCACTACCATGATTGAGTTCTAAGTAAAACACTTGATTTTCCATCTTTCTTAATCAATTATGTTCCTCATGATCAAAACTCTAGAGCTTATTTTCTCATAGTTACCATAGCTTTACTTATGCTAGATCAATCACCCACACATTTTTGAGAAGGTGACTATAGAGTAGAGATGGTTTTACATCCAAAATTTCTAGATAATGTCAATCAATGGAAAGTTTTCAATGATGATAAATAGATAACTATTTTCTTTTAGTAGAATGACAATTTTGAATTGTATTTTGAAGAAGTAGTTCACTTCCACGCTAGACAACAAAAGGTAATACTGAACCTAAACATAATGATAGTAAAGAATTAATTTAATTGAAAGGAATTAGGATTCATAAAGGGTTAGTTTATTTAGAGGAAATATTTGATAAATATGATCAATTTTTGAAGAAAAATAAAGATTATGGTGAGAGTCCTACAGAGGTACAAAAGGTTAATTTAGGTACTTAGGAAGACACCAAGATGGTCAACATTGGAAAATCTTGTTCCCAAAAGTAAAAGGAAGAATTTGTTAATATTCTTAGTAAATGCATGAGTGTATTCCCTTGGTCCTATAAAGATTTGAATACCTTTCAACTAATAGAGGTACAATATTAAATTCCACTTCAACTAGAAGTGAAGCCTTCCAGGAAAAGCTCCACTATCATAATCAGAACATCTTAGGTACTATCTTTGCTAAAATTTAGAAGCTATTGGATGCTAAAATCATTTACCCCATTCATCATTTAGAGTGAATATCTAATATTATTATAATAAGAAATAAAAATGGATAAATTCATGTGCGTTGATTTTCAAAATCTCAACCAAACTTCTTTGAAAGATAACTATCTGTTACCAATTATGGATCATACTTTGAAAGTAGTCACAGGCTCAAATAGTTGTCCATATTAGATGGATTTTTAGGGTATAATTAGATAAAATTGGCTGAATAATATAAATATAAGATGGATTTCACAATGTCATGGAGGACATATTTCTACCAAAAGATGCCCTTTGGGTTGATTAATATTGGAGTGACTTTTTAATGAGCAATGGATCTTGCATTTACACATTTGAAGAACAAGAGTATAACTATATACCTTGATGACTTGAAAATATTCTCCAAGAAAAGAGGAAATAATATCACTAATTTGGAAGAGGCTCTCATCCATTGCAGGAAGCATGGGATCTCTTTGAATACCAAGAAATCAATAATTGTCATGACTAAAGGGAAACTTCTTGGTTATATAATCTCAAAGGAGGAAGTGAAGATTGATCTATAAAGGTTGATAGATATTCAAATTTTAACAATTCATACTTCCAAAAAGGGTGTAAATTTCTTCTTTGGTAATGTCAAATTCCTCAGAAGATTCATTCCTAACTTTTCTAAGTTGACTTGCCATATTTCTGACATGATGAAAAAACAAGACTTCAAGTGGAGTAGTAAAGGGTAGTTAGAATTTAAAAAGATTAAATAAACTATATATCAAGATCTAGAGCTAGTTTCCCTAGATTTTAGTAAATAATTCATTCTTTATTTCTACTCTTCTAAACATACTATTGACCAAATTTAACCCTTCAGGGCAAATTGGGACCCCTATAAGTAAAATATTGATATTTATACATTTAAAAACTTGATAGTTATAATTTTATAATGGGTTTAATATTGTGTCAAAATGTATATCAAAGGTCATTTTATGTTATTTAATGTCACATTATCCTTAGTCATTAGTATTTTAGTCCTTATATCATGTTGAGTCATTTTAGGGGTCAAAAGCGGCATTTAATGACTTGTACAACCTCCTAATAAAATTTTAAGGTGTAAAAAGGTTATTTAATGTTTCATGTGTCCTATTATTTCTTAGGTGACTATTTATAATTGAAAGTGGTAGGTGGTTCAAAAGAAAGAGCAATTTTATTGGGAAAATAGAAGAATTTGTCACTTTACTATCCATGGGGAAATGTGCCACATGGGATAAATCCATGGAATGACTATTTATATTCCTTATATCCATATTAGTTCTTTAAATTATTTTTAAGTGATAAAAAATTCCCAAAACTATTATGCTTCATTTTCATCTTTCTAGGCACATAGAACCAATCTTTAGGTTTATGCATAGTATGGCCAGTAGGGGAGGTTTCAGATTGAAATCCTTGGGGAGGTGAAATTACACTTGGAGATATTAATTTCCATAAAAATATTTTTAATAATGGTATCCTATGATTTATTAACCATCCTTATGAATTTGACTATGTTTTTCTACTTATTAATATATGAACCCTATATGTTTCACTTTGGTTTGGGAATTTTTGTACAATATAGCTAGTGATATTGGCTCCAAATTATGTTGAGTCTCTTATATAATTATTTCCATGATTTTTTTCACTTTTAATGATGGTTTTATATGCAAATCATCTTAAGTTTTAGGAGGATGCACTATATTTTGTTACAGGTAGTTTTTTCATCATTTTCAGATCTTCATGCTTGAAAATGGATTTATAGGCTTGGTATAGGTTTATTTTAATATTTTTAATGTCATATTAGTTCCTTTTTATTTCTAAATCTCATTTTCAAAACAATTTTCTATGGGTGCAGTCATAAGATACCATACTTTTAGTCTACTCTATGACTGCCATGTATAGTCAGCCATAATGGTTGAGTTCTGACAAGATTGCAAAGGATAAATTAAAGGTTTAAAATATATTAGATACATTATAGAAACATGAGGTATTTTCATGATTTTTCAAGTGATAAATAAAACACTATGGTATTCATATGCAAAATGTCCATACTGTCTACCATTATTGTGCACCTATAGGTGCTTGGAGGAGAATACCACACTAGAGTAAAGGTTTTTAGACCTATTTACAGATTAAAATGGTGATAAAATTAATTATAAGAGAATATAATGGGTTAATAATTATCATGATCATACATCATATAATTTTTGGAAGATTTACATACTATCTGCCTGTACATGACAATGATCACCTATAGGTGATGTTGATAGAGGACTGAAGTACTCAATGTAGTGTTAAAACATATATAATGAAACTCTCCTTGAATTATTAGTATGTATTTTGATCATGGTAGATATAATTGAAAGGATAAATGGACAAATGAAAGGGTAAACATCTTAGAGGAGGCAAATGATTGAGTTTAGGGAGTTTATCCCTAAAATGTGAAAATAGAGGTCCAAGGGGCTTTTTGAATATGATATAACACATTTAAAAATAGTTATAAAGCATATAAATAGGTAGATATTGTAAACCATATCATATAGAGGAACCATGCCAAGGATGGATGTTATAAAGTGAATAGAAGATATAAGTTTGGAGCCTCAAAATTGCCTTTATAATCACTAAAAACCTACACTAATATCAATAGGGTTAAAGTTTTGAATGAATTTGACATTCTAGGTTTGAAAACAAAACATATTATCATGGTTAGAATGTTCCCATTGATTTAATAGTGTGAAAATAGGCATGAAGGTCACTAGTATGATTTTTATGCCTAGTTTGCAAGCTTCATGGACACCTATAGGTATCCCCTCATAGAAAAATGTTCACCTATAATAGAAAAGGCAAAAGGTGACCCAAAATGAGTATCTTGGTGGTGTTTTAGCCCATCTAAGGTTAATTTAGGTATGAGTAGGTGTTAGGTTATTTTTAAGATTTAAATAAGGTCTTAAAATTCCATTAATAATGTCCAAATAGATAAATGCATACCTATATGAATTAAAAGAGTAGGGTATCACAATTAAGAGAGAGTTTATAGTTTGTGAGCTTAAGGTATAGGTAAAAGATACAATTAAAGTTGAAATGATGAAATGAACCTTTGAAAACCTCAAAAAATATCATTATTACCTACATAAACCCTTGTTAATGTGAAATAATCTTATATAGACCTCTTAAATTCAATATGCACCTACAACCAAGTGTTGATTGTTATAGGCAACAAGCATGAAGGAGTATGTCTAGGTGTTGATAAAGCATGAAGATTAAGAAAATAAACATAAAACAATTAAAAAAGACCATAAGTGAAGAAATTTAAGTTTTTATACCTTGTTCTCAAGCCTAAAACATGTAATCATTCATCTACAAATGCCCTTCCAAGTAAAACATAGTCAAATGGTACTTAGTCTAGGCCATCTAAGGAGAGGTGTAAACAATGCAAAGTTAGAGAGGTTAAAAATGGATTAAATGATTATAATATTAATATAAAACATAAAATGACACCTTAATGATATTAAAACAAGAAAATTAAAGACCTTAAACATTCATAATCAGTCTACATCAGAACACTATGCACAATGCTCTTTTACACAAATATGTTTTGAAGCTTGAGAGATTTATAGGGTCAATTTACATAGAAAAGGGATAAAAATTTATTTTGAGTGTCTCAAAAAAGTTTATATGCCCTTAAAATACTTGTTTATTTAGGTCAAATAGGGGAAGTTCCCTCTAATTTGTCTCAGATATAGGGCACTTCCCTTATGAGTAAAACCTGCATTCTTGACAAGAGGTGATAAAAAGATGACCAAGAGGTTATGTGGATATTTATAGAAGGTTTAGGAAGTTGTAAAAAATATAATACAACACTCATAACCAAATAATAAAGGGTGAAGCTCAACTGACTAGTCCAAACCATAAGGGTTACAGTTAGGCCTATATGACATTTTAAAGCATAAAGACCAAATGTGAGATCATTTTCACTTCTATCCCTAAGTGAGATTTCCAATTGATTATAACATGTTTGTGGGATAAAATTGTATGTATATGAGATATTTTAATATAGGTAAAGTCATCAAAAATCATTTTAGGCTTTAAGGTGTAGACAAGCCATTAGGCATGGTGAGGCCTATAAGCCAAAGCTGAGGTCATTTTCAATTTTAACATGAAATAAGAATCTAAATGGGTTGGATCATGTTTAAAATGTCACTTCAGATGTGTAAAATCCTAAAAATTGTAGAGGAAACATAATTATGTCATCTTTTGGCTCAAAGGTAGCATTAGGCTTGTGCAAAGCAAGGGAAGAACTTGATAAGCTAAGTTGAAGTACTCATATCTTATTGCAAGATTTTCATGGAGGAAAAAGGAGTTTAGGGAAGTTATTAGCAGTCCTCAACACCACATTAGTGTAATTTTTATACAAATTCAATTTCATAACTTTATGGACAAAACTTAAGAGAAAAATAGGTCTAAAACCCTTACACACCCTCAGTTAAGACTTGATGGAGAAAATAAGGATGGGAGGCTAATATAATGGCCTAGTTTGATCATGAAAGTTATTAGAAATTATAGAGGACTCTCTCAATCTACTCCCCACCCTTTTGATCTATACGGAGTTATACAAACAAGGTACAAAATAGGGTAATTTTTACTATTTTATGTCTTTTATAGATTCTAAAAGGAATATGAAGATGAAATAAAGTTTGGGAGTAATATTAGGACTTAATATAACTCCTTATGTCCATTTTATGCCTTATAAATTCCCATGTATGCAAAAAATAGCTCTCATCTTAGCCAATCAAAGCTACCATAGTGACTAAGCTAGTGAGAAGTATGTAAAATATAACTGGATGGTATTTTAAGGTATGCCTAAGTAGTATAAGGACATGGAGGGTATTGATAGATTTCATACACTTTATCCCATGTATTTTAATGGAAAACTAATGCCTTTTTGGAATCCATTTGTGTAGGGTACATGAAAGAGGAGTTTTTTAGAGTGTAGGCAGTGATAGCTCCTTTCTAAATGATTTCAGATGACCAAGCCTACAACCAATGAATGGAAAAGCATGTTTTCAACCATTTAACTTCATTAAAATTATAAAACCTATACATAATTAGTTTTGGGATGCTCAAAAATTTCCAAATCATGAAGGAAATTTTATGATCTAGAATGAGAACTTTCATGCCACTTTGCAAGAGTTACATGACTTCAATAACCACTTATTCCTTTTGACCTTACATGGTTCATCCCAAATCCTCTTATCATGTAAAATCAACCCCTTTTATCAGCTTCACAAGTTTCCTTATGACCCTTGGACTTATCTCTTCTCCTCTCTCTCTCTCTCTCTCTCTCTCAAGTTCTATAATAACTAGCCATTTTGGCCAATGTAACTTATGATCCACCTGAGTATGGTGAAGCCCTGCTCATTTTCATACCATTTGATTAATAAGAATACTTATTTTTACCTCTTCCATGACTATTAATTGTGTTTTTTGGATGAATGTTTGATCTTTCATAAGTGATAACTATGATTTCCTTAGCATATTCTCTCATTCTTTCTTTGTATTTGCATTTGGAAAGTTTCTTCTTGTAGGGCATGTGAAGTATTCTAGGAAGTGTCAAGGTTGAGTGAGTTAGTCTATTCACTAGTACCATTGAATTCCTCTTATCTACTCCTCTTAGCCTAAACATTCATCCATAACCTCATAATGTGATATTGATGTGATAAAATGTAGATTGGAGAAGTGTATGTTTGGTTAGTCTCTTGGTTTCATGAGTAACATGCAAATGGTTGGAAGTCATCAAATTATTTGGTGTATCACCTCCCTTAAAATAGTTTTCTTTTAGTTTTATATCTCCCTTTCCCCCTTTGAAATTTTAGGTGTAGAAGTGATCCAAAGTGGTACATCAAGGGATCTAGCCCTATCTAGAGATTCACCTCATCCTTAGGCTACCCATAATCCTAGAGGTGTTTTAATTGTGCCACTTGGATGAGGAAAGTTGAGACATATCCTCAAAGGGTACAAATCCAAGTGACAACACATACCATGTTAGAATAATTATATATAAAAATAATGAAGGTATTGAATCCCTTATAGCTTTCATGAGCCAACAATTGAAAATATATGAGATAAAGTATACACAGATGGAGAAACACACCTTTGTTGTAATCAAATCATGCAAAGCCTTTAGGTAATACATTTTGTCTTCACATACTAGAATATATTTACCTAATACTATATGAAATCAATTCTAACATAATGAGATCTGGGATTACTAAAAGGCACATGGGTAGCTAAGGTGCAAGAGTTTGATCTTGATATCAAACCAACAAAGCTAGTAAGAAAAAGAGGCTTGTGTCAATTGGTAATGGAGCGAAAACCTAATGACACAGATGTGATGGTGTCTTTTCTTTAAGATGAATCAGATGAATATCTTCCCATGGTTCTTTTTGTTATCTTATTGATGAATAGTATAGCAATATTACTTACTTCGTAACTTATAGAGAATGTCTAGTTGATCTTACATGTAAGTAAAAGTGAACCATCAAGCTAAAGTTAAAGGATAATGTCCTTTGGGATAATGTTTTGTATAAAATTGAAATTGATGGTATTTTCTTTCATTATTTGGATAAAAGACAACAACAAATACTTATAAAGTATTTTCATGATAAATCCTATGGGGATCACTTCTCAACATGAGTTATAGTACATAAGATCCTAGAAATAAGGTAATATTGGCCTAATATTTTTAAGGATACTTTGGATTGGGTTGTGTAGTCATATCAAATTTGAAAATTGGTAACTTGAGTGGCTAATGACACCCAACCCTTAGGTCCCTCTTTCTTGCTCTTATAACCCTCATAAGCATCTTTTCATTGATTTTTAGTCATCCATAGCCTTCTAGACCTGAACCCAATTGAGCTAGACTCCTCTTTCCATGAAACACAAATCTACCTAGGTCTTGTCTGATCAAGACAATAGTGCTACACTAGGACTATAGTGCCAGTACCACTACTAGCCATTTTTAGCATTATTGTTCAAGTCCATTTTTGGCCCCAATGGTTAGTTTAATTTGGTTACCCATCATTATATTTGTCATCCTAATGTGATTACATTCTACCCATGAACAATATATCCCTATAAAATCCCATTCAAAGATCATTTGGAAAAGGTTAGAAATTATCACTAAGTAAATAAGAATGCAAGCAAGACTACTCAAGCAAACTTTTCTATTCTCTACATACAACCAACAAACACACTTTCAAGCATATTAAAATCCTTACACTAATCCCTAGCCATCTTAAGCACATCTACTTTAACATTATACATATTCATACACACAATTTCATAAAGCACATCAAGTGGGAGAACTACATTAGGCTTGATCCTTCTTCAGAGTATTGGTATGTAGGTAGTATGCCCACATAAAGGGTTTGGATCCACATCTAGTTAATCTTACTCACAATAACCCCCCTCTTTCTTAAAATTTTTCAAATCATAATGGAACATAGGGTTTGAATAGAAAATATACTCTACATGGAGCTTTACAAACTTCCAATTGCCAAAACTTTATGGATAGGGTCACATAGACTTGACAAACAAAACCCAAAAAACTCAGATTCTTAGGACAACAATGGTAGAGTTGGACTACAACATTGGTGCCACTCCTATCTAGTTTTATCACTATTATCCAATCACAAAATTAAGTTCATATCTCATTTAGTGATAGTGTCCTAGTCTTGTATAATGAATTTTAGTCTCTATCTCAATTCGATTAATTAGTTTCTATCTAAGTCTTTTTTTCTTCCCCTTAGTACCATTTTTATAAAAGTTCCAATTGCAATTAAATTTCACAAAACAATATCTTAATTATTGCATATTTTTTTATTGATTTTACTACTTAGACTCTTTAAATAAATTAGGAATAATATACCATTATTTCTAAAATTGTTAAATCATTTGGTGAACCTAACTTTATTTATGCATAAAACCCCTATAAACCCTAGGGTAAATTTCCTATATTTTCATAATTTTTTAACCTTCATAATAAAATAAAAAATAAATTTTAAATTTTAAATTTCATAGTAATTTTAAAATAATTATATTTCAAACCCTAGTTGCCCATACTAGGTCCCAGATTTTCCCAGTAAATTTCCAATCATTTTCTAAACTTTTACCAGCATATTTAAATCAAAAAATCCATTCAAAATTCAATAGTAAGTTTTCAAAAACATTTATTTTTCAAAACCTTAGTTTCATCTACTATGTCTTATTAAATCACAAATTTTTGAATAATTTTTTTATTTTTTACTTGCATATCTAACTCAGAAATCCACATCAAATTTCAAATTTTCATAGTAAATTTTCAAAATAATTATCTTTCAAACCCTAGTTGCATTTACTAGTTACTATTTAATTCTTGAGGCATCACCTTACATGTGAGTGAACTTCATAGCCTTTTTATGCATATTATAGTTCCTTATTTAGATTATATTCATTTAATCTTTTTCACTATTATCCAAGTTGTTTTCCTTATGCTACCTAAGTTTATTACATGTCTTCCTTCAAGATGAAGTGAAAGAATTAGTAGAAATCCTATTGAATTCACCTAAATTCTTGAAACTCATCCATATACCATGGATATACAACCAACTCAGGCTCCTATTATATATTCTACACATCCAAATTATACTAAATTTAATAAACATAACTCTGATAATGAGTAGTATGAAAATAACAATAATGATGTACATATTGATGCTCATGATCCACCAAATTAGACTACTGATCCACTTAAACCAATTGTATGATAATGAAGTTGTCCTAAACAAACATTTAATCCTACAAAGTTTTTGAGAAGGACTATGGGACTAGCCCTAAGATCATAATCTTATCTTGCAATCTATCATAGAAATTAAAAAGGATAATAAAGTTGAATCTTCCATTCCATTAGAGAAACTTGTTATAAATGACACTATAGGGGCAACTATGTCTCAACAACCCCCTATGGAAGCCCAATATGCCTCTATACCACCAGCTAAAACTAGTGCATCTTTGTCTCTTGATGTGGTAGCCCTTATGCAATAGATAAAATCTCTTCAATCCAAGGTGATACATCTTGAGTAAGGTGCCTCTAGATCTATGTAAGCTTTGGATTATTTTTCTTTATTTCATACACCATTGACATGTCACATTTCTTCTACACCCTTACCATAAGGTGTTGTTCAACCCAAACTTACTCTATATGATGGCAAGGGTGATCCAGAGACACATTTGAGAGATTTTCATGCAACATACTTGGAATATGAACCAAATGATTGGCTATTTACCAAGTTATTTCTCCAAAGCCTAAAGGATTATACTTTATAATTATTTTATAGTCTACTGAATCAATCAATCAACAAATTCAATCCTTTAGCTGACATTTTACTAGCTCATTTTAATATTAACATTGGTGATAAGGTTTCATATGCCCAACTTACACAATAGAAACAAAGGTCAAATGAACATCTCACAAATTATTTTATTCTATATAAAAATATTTTGGCTAATATGACTATTCCCATGGCTGATTAAGAGTTATAAGATCTCTTTAAATAGAGTCTTCTACCAACTTTGCATGAATCAATTATGTTCAAAAGATTTTGTTCCTTCACTGAATTATGTCAAACACTAAAGGAAAGAGAATTAAAGCTAATTTCAATAGGAAAACTCATGTATATAAGTATATCAGACATAAAAAACAAGCGTAATATAAAATTCCCATACAAAGTCAAGGTTAATGATAGTAAGAGTTAGAATTAACTAATAGTTAATGCAGATTTTCGATTTTGAAGCCCCTCAGTGTGTGGTTTTATCAACACCTCCTTGGTAAACCTTCACCAATCTACCATTTTCTCTAGACAAAGTTTTATAGTAGATATTATAATGTAACATCATATCTCTCACTCTTATTCAAAAATTTGACCCAATAAATCCTCTTCCATGGGGATATAATCAACATGCATTTTTTGATTTTCACAGGGCACTAAGCCATACAACAAATAGATGCATCAGTTTGAGACACAAGATATAGGATTTGATAGATGAAAATCATATTGATCTAGGCACTTCAGTTGAGCCTCATTAGGAAAATCAAACATAAGATAAATATTTGAAAATATTCTCAAATCCCTTTTTACATCATTCTAAATAAGAGACAGGGGCCACATGAGGGGTTCACCATGCATTTCATGCACATCTATCACCAAATACATACAAGTTAGATTTAGTTGAGACACATCTTTTGAGCTACATAATTGGTGTATATAGTTCTAGAGTTGCAACTAGAACTTCCATCTCCTTCTTAGAGTAGGATATCATTGAGGATGATTCAGATTCTCTTACACTCTTTATAAGAGCTTACATTCATAATCATCATATTCATAGTCTTCTCATAGATAATGGATCTAGTGTGAACATGTGAACTATGACATTATTATATAATTTGGGATATTTTGAGTAGAATATTACCCTAAAGGACATAGTTATCATTAGATTCAATGGACACATACAAAGTTCATTGGGTGAGATAGTACTTCCTCTACATGTTGGTCCAACACATGTAGCCACACCATTTACTATAGTTCATAGTGTAGTAGTTTTTGATATTTTACTTGGTTGACCATGGATCCAAAAACTTTGATTAGTACCTTCTATAGCTCATAGATGTGTGAAATTCAGTCATGTTAATCAAGTTGTTATAGTTGGTGGAGTTCCATATGAGTTACCGCTAACCACTTTAGAACCATCTTCTACTTTACAGTCCCTAATTTTAGTTTTATCACTAGTTTAAATTTTACTACCAATTATAGTTCCTCCCCTAGTTCTGATACAAACACAATTGAGGCATCCATCACTATCATAAAGATTTCATACACTACAACTTTAGGATTCTAGATAGCTTCTAGCTATAGTGTTCATACCTAGGGAAGTATCATTGAGATCTCAAGTATCTACTCACAGAGCAGATGTTCAAAGAATTTCTCCTACTACCAAATGGGTGCCTAAGATCCCTACAATTACATCCACTTCTTAGAGTTATAGGGGGTCCCCATAGTTGATTTCTACTTTAAATAATTTAGAGCATTTACAACATATAAAAGTTTCAAAACCACAGTCTCAACATTTCCATCATTTTTCACAATCATGCATGATTATTCTCCTTGATATAGGACATCATGATAAGGAGTCTCCCATGAGACTCATTAGTTAATATCATCCTTTCCTAGTTTACTTGTACATAGTTTCTATTTCTTGATTGTACATAATTAGTAACAAATTTCAAAAATCTAAAACTAATATAAAAAATATCAAAAATACAAAAAACATTTAAATATATCAAAACACCTAAAAAAATTCAATTGTATATATTGTAAATGCTTTACATTTCTACTATAATGCTAGACTTACATTTGTTGTTTTATGCTATTATTTATTGATTTATCTAAATTACTATGCTTCACTTGATATCTTTTGAGTGTGTGCAGTGACATCTAGATTTTTGATTATGTCACTCTACCCATTGAGGGGGCATCCTAATTATACATCAAAACATACATCGATATACATACCCACTGGGGACATCTTATATATGACTACACCATCTAGGATTTGTCATAATTATACCACACACTCTAGTTATCATGTTGATGTACATTATTTACTAACTTACATAGATTACTATATTGACATCTCACTAGTATATAACACTTGTGTATTTCTTAGCATATACCTAGTCCTATACTAACATATCTTGCATAATTTCCCTCTTTATTTGATTAGTTAGATGCGATTGTATTTATAGTTATTACATGTTTTGTTTTCTTGCTTTGCATAGTTTGATGTGATTGCATTTTCCAGTTCATATTTGTCTCATGTATGTGCCTTAGGACATTTTCCAATATCCTTTACTTTTATGTCTTGTGTGTTCCTTAGGATATTTTTTAATTTCCTTTGCCTATACTATTCTATCTGATTGTGGCTTCCATGCTAATTTTTCTTATTTTAATTATATGTGTAGGTGGAAATTTTAACATGCCTTGTATGCTTGCCTTTTAGTTTGAATGACATGTGCCCATGTCCCTTGTTTGCTTGGCTCTTTGGCCACCCTTGTGTGCTTATTTTTTCTTGCCTTGTGTTCTTATTGCTTGTTTGATTCTCATTGCTTGCAATGCCATGATACACATCATGCATTTATCTTGATTTCATAGATTTCATGATGGGATCATGCTCTATCCCTCCAACTAATAACTAATAAGACTTTAATTTCTAGTTTAGTACATTACACATGTTATTACATTGTTATATCTATCTAGGCATACCCCTATTGATATATTAATCTCTCAATATAAATCATGTTATATCTTGAGATATCTTGTCAATTATCATTGTTATATCATGTATCTTTTCAACACAACACACTTGCAAGGCTCTTTATTTTAAGGGAAGTCATTGCAAGGTATTTATTCCTACACTCATAAGAGGGGGAAAAAAAGGGTTTTGCCATAGAGATTAGATCTCCTAATAGTCAAAAATCTAAATTTCATTCCACCTAAAACAATAACCAAACATCAAAATAGTCAAAATAGACCAGGCATACAATGAGAATATCATAACAGATACCATATTTGGCACATGACAATAGCACCCAACATAGACTAAAATTTTGATGACACTAGTGTCCACTTTTGGCACTCTTATCCAAACAATAAAAAATAGACTTTCTAGAAGCAGGCAAAGAAATAGGTTTAGCTATAGTTTTTCATAACCAGACTAGTTCAAAATTAGTAGTTTATAATACACTTTCACTTAAATAATCTAGATATAGGGGGAATCATGTGTGGCATGATGGTTCTCACTTCCATTTTTGGATATGGAAGTTGATATGACTTTTAGATTAGAATCCATGTTTTAGACACCAATAATTAGGGGTGATGTGCATGACACATTTGTTTCTTTTCTTTCTGAGTTTAGCATTACCCAGGCATTATTAGTAGTTGCATGCCTTATCCCATCTATAGGTGGTTTCATCATTTTGGAATGAATTTCATACAAGCCTAATTTCTTGAGTTCTCAAGTTCCCAAGTGGATTTTATACAATCCTAGTACACCAATTCAAAGTGGATTTCATACAATCCTAATCTCCATCTTTCAAAGTGGCCAAGAGTGGCCTAGTTTCTAGCATACATTCAGCTATCCATGCCAACATTATTATATCATAATACATTCATGGGATTAAAGAGACATATTATATGATATACATTTCATATTGGTATCAGTTCATAGCTTCACTTCATGGGGAAATGATGGAGCCAAAGGATTATCTATCATTTGTATTCTTAAGCCACCTATTCAAAAGTATTATACACATAGTCCAAACATTGATCAATACATGAATTATCATCTATATTCACTTAGTGGGTGATGATGGATCTAAAGGGATAGTCTTTGCATTCTTGATCCACTCTTATGAAATTGAGCACTCAGCTCCATTTGTGATATTACTTTTCGTCCAACATTACTCAACATTACTTAGCATCACACAGCATCATAATAGGTTTTGTATTGGTCCACATACCCCATGAGGTGTATTCATTCCTTTCTCTTCCTCTCTCTCTCTCTCTTACCCAACCTTGTCTATTCTTATTTTTAGATATAACATATCTAATAAGAATTGATCTACTTTTTATTTCCTATTGCTGATTCACACTTCATATAGTGATCTCTCTATGCACACCCAAAATCACACAACTTTATGAGCTTTAGCCTTGTATTTAAGTTTAGATAAGCTTTCTATTTTTCCTAATTCTATTATTTTACTTTGTTTCATCACTAGAATAAAGGGAAGGCAAATATAGTCATATAAAATGTGAAAATTAGTAACTTAAGCATGGATAATGACACCCAACCCTTAGGTACCTCTTGCTTGCTCTCATGACCCTCATAAGAATCTTTTCACTAATTCACAATCATTTGTAGCCTTCCAAACTTGATCCCACTTGAGCTAGACTCCTCTTTCCATGATAGATCAATCCCCTCAGGTCCTGTCTACTCAAGACAATAGTGCCACACTAGGACTACATCATCGATGCCACTCTTATCTATTTTTGGTGCTATTGTCCAAGTCTATTTATATCCCTAATGGTTAATTTCTTCCATTTCCCCATCCTTCTCCTTATTAGCCTAACATGAACATTCAGCCCATGACCAATAGATCCCTATAAAATCCCATTCAAAAATCCTTTGGAAATGGTTGGAAATTATCACTAAACAATCAATAATACAAGAAAGACTACTCAATAAATCTTACCTATTCTTTGTATAAAACCAACCAAAACACTTACAATCTTATTTAAATCCTTACACCAACCCCTATATATCTTAAGAACATCTATTTTAACATTTTGCATCTTCATGACATAATTTCACAAAGCACCCAAGTGGGAGAACTACATATGGCTTGATCCCTCTTCAAAGCATTGGTATGTAGGTAATGTGCCCACACAAGGGGTTTGGATCCATGTCTAATGACTATTACACACACTAACTCACCTCTTTCTCAAAATTAGTCAAAGCATAATAGAACATAGGGTTTGAAGAGAAAATCTACTTTATAGGGAGCTCTATAGACTTCCAATTGTCTAAAGTTCATGGAAAAGGTGAGACAGAGCTAGTGAACAAAACCTAGAAAGCTTAGATCCTTAGGACAATAGTGGTAGATGTGGACTACAACATCAGTGTCACTCTTGTCCTATTCTAGTGATCTTATCCAATGAAAAAATGAAGTCCAAATCTTAGTTTGTGATAGTTTCCTAGTCTTGCAAAGTGAATTCTAGCCTCTATCTCAATCAAATCAATCATTTTGTATCTAACTCTTATTTTCTTCCCCTTATTACTATTATTAGAAAATTTTGAATTGTAATTAAATTCACAAATCATTATCTTAATTATTATATATGTATTTACTTATTTTACTACTCAGAACCTTTAACTAAATTAGGAATAATATGCCAACATTCCCAAAATTATCAAATTAGGTTACTAAGTGTCAAACATGTCAACATTTTGTGGGATGTCCAAAGTTACTAGCATTGACTCTAAAACCAGTTATTATTTATGAGCCATTGTACTAGTGGGGTATAAATTTGATTGTTATGTTTAATCCTTATTCAAGTATTGGATATTACTATGTCTTAACTTCAACTGATTACTTTAGCAAGTAGGTAGAAGCCATTTCTACCAAGCATGCTACTTCAAATGTTGTGTGATTTTATCAAAGAAAATATCATAGTAAGTTTTGGTCCCCCACACAAGATAATAACAAACAATGTGGCTAACTTTTCTTCAGTGAAACTAATTGATTTTTGTTATTCATATGGAATAGGTCTAGTTCATGCTTCAAATCACTATCCTTAGGGGAATTGTCAAGCTGAGTCAAGCAATAAGATATTGATGATAATCATTCTCAAGTTGGTTGATGATAATCAACATACTTGGTATAAGAAGTTATTTGATGCACTATGGGATGATAGAATCACTCCAAAGAAATCCATTAATATGTCACCTTTTCAACTACTATATGGAATATATGTTGAGATACCAATCACCATAGAGTTACCTACTTTGAAATTATCTAAAGCTATTGAATATGTAACCTACCAAGATCCACTTGATAAGAAGATTATGTTTCTTACTAAACTTCAATAGGTTCATACTCAAGTTGATGACCAGTTGAATAATCACCAGATGAAAGTGAAGAATATATTTGATAAGAATGCTCAATAAAGACAATTTGAAGTTGGTGACTTGGTCCTTCTATGGGATAAGCAAAATGAACAAAAAAGGAATCATGGTAAGTTTGACTCATTGTGGAAAGGGCCTTTCACTATAAATAAGATTATTGGAAGAAGTAGCTTCATCCTAACTTATCAGGATGGAAGTGAACTAATACTTCCTTACAATGGGTAGCACTTGAAGCACTACAAAGATTGAGTAGTAGGGTAATACTTATATGTATATACATAAGTCCTTAGACTTTCTTTTCTTCAACTATATTTGTTTCTTTGTTTTGTAATTAAGTTTTTACATCTATACTTGATATACAAGACTCAAAACCAGAGATAATGGGATCTCATCCTTGTTCCTTTATTCTAATAGAAACAAAGATGTCCCCAATCAGAGCTAGCTAGTGTTCCCCAAAATTTCACATATTGAATTTTTTTATACCCTTATTAATTTTTTGTCTTTTGTCTTTTATAATTCAGTTTTTATTATTAAAACTTAGTCCCCTGAAAAAGACTTAGTATTTAGTTATTTTCATTATGGTTGTTTTCATTCCCAATTGATTTAAATTGATCTAAAAGGCGAGGAAATGTCTACCTAAGCCATCACTAAAAAACCCATTTTCCCATTTTCCCAAGAAGATAAAAAAATAATCGTTTGGTCTCAATTCTAGGCCAACTTGATTTCTCCAAGTAACTTTACCTATCAAATGATAAGTAAGTATTAATCACAAGCTTGATTAACACCACCTAGTTTAAACTAGAATTATTAAACAACATTACGTCTCATCAAAAGTTAAGAAAAGTAGTTTTGTAAACCCATAGATCACTAACTAGAGCAAATTAGGGTTTCAAAGTTACTTTACTTGCTCAAAGTCATGAGTAAATGAAATAAGGGTTTGCAATTCCAAAGTACTCACAGGTCAAGACAAAATCAAGACTATGAATTTACTTGTATTTAAAGGCCAAATTAAGTAAAGTAATCCATGAAACCCAATAAAAATCTAAGTGCTTGCATGGCATCCCTCACATGTGTCACCTATTTATCATAAATGCAAGGATTAATATAAATATTGAAAATTCCACCTCATTTCTTACTTAGATTTCAAGTTATTCAACCAATATGATACCCTTATGAATCCTGAGAAACACCATTTTAGCCTCTAAAGTAAATTTTGAACAATTCCTTCATGACCCATTTACAGTCAAGGTATGTAGATTATTTTCCCTTTACTTTCATGACTCCTTAGGTTTTTGTCTCATTTTTCCTCTTATAAGTTTTCATTTTCCACCCTAAAGTTTTTTTTGCTATTTTCTTTTTTTTCTTATAATTATTTGTCTTTTCTCCATTCATTGATGTTTTAAACCTTGTAAAAATCCTCAGAAACACTAAACATGAGAAAACCCTAAAAAAATATCTCAAGAACATCAACTTCTTCCTATAAGATGCCCTAAAATTTGACTTATCTTATTTTTATTATGTTTTTCACTTCTTTCTTCTCAGATTTCCAAACCATAGTAGCTTGTTCTAAGAAATCCAAAGCTCACAAAAGACTTTAGCTACTTACGTTCACAAACACCTACTTGCCCAAGGTTTTGATTACTCACTACTTCTGATTCATCAAGTTTTATAATCCAAGCTACCTAATCACACAAACCCAAGTAATTATGTTGAATAAACCTATAGTTGATAATGTTTATTACTTGTTTAGATTTTTTAACACTGAGGACTTAATGCCTGCATAATTATAAGACCTTCCAATATTTTTGACACTCCTTGACTTAGAATAAGTTACCTAGATTTTTCAAACCTTATCACTTGCTAAAAGTACCTTCTAACCTAAATCTTGCTAATAATTATTAATTTATACAATAACCTAACTCAATTTTTTAAACATTTACAAATTAGTAAGAGTAATTACTAATTTTGCAAGAGCATTCACCAATTCTTTTAGGTATCAATCAAAACAAATGTTAGGATTAGAAAAAGAAGCAAATGAAGTAGAAGTACACGAAGTAGTAACTCTCATTAAAGAAGTTATTAAGCTAGTATTAGAGGAAATAACATGGCTAAGTAAGAAGGGTAGGACAAAAGCAAAGAAATTTATGAAATCATAGGAACCAAAAATGAAGTATGAGTACAAGGGGTACCCCATTGAGTCTAGTATTGTATCCAAAGTGTCCAAAATTAGTGACATAGATATGGGGTATGTGTCTATAACTAAGTTATTAGAGAGATACAAGGCTATCACTAAGACTCTACTCATGCAAGCACTAACCAATAGTGGAATCCTATAAGTTGTAGCTTTCCTAAGTTCTATATAATTACCTGAGTTTGTCCTAGAATGTGCTAAGTACTATGAATCTCTCACTATAATAATGGACACTTTAGGAAATGTGGTAATTAGGATTGATGTTCAATACTTTGATTATTGTTTGAAGATTCTATCAAAGTCTAAAGTCATGTATTTATCAATGGAGAAAGCCAATAATCTCTAAAAAAGACAAACTTTAGAGTGTATTAAGGTAATGAACACTATCTAAAGAAAGTAAAACAACTATTGAGGTTCCTAAAATAGATAGTAAGGTGTGACATTATTTTAGAAGTGGATGATATCATGTAATTATTATTCAAAATAAATAGAGAGAAGAATACTAAGTAATTTTTAACCTAGATGTATGCTTACATCAGGGACATTGATGTCAATAAGATTTATACAATGATTGAGTGGTCAAGGATGGTAAGTGATAACATTGACCATTAGCTAAATAATGTTTTACAAACTCTAGCTTTCAAAATAATTTCATACTTAGTATATACAACATCATCAAGTGGAGCCTTTTCCAGATTGACTATAAAAGTGATGTTGGTGTTAGAACCCATCTATGAATATTACACCTAATTGCTTCTTTTATAATACTTAAAACATTATAAGAGGGTAAATGATGGATTCTTTTATGAAGTCATCTATAAGTTGAATGTTTATCTAAATCCTAAGAGAGTGTTAGATGCATCTTGGGAAGCAGTTTCTTATTTTGGATGCATCTTCATTCAATTCCTTAATTTCACATGCATTAGAGTTTGTGTTTCATCAGGCACACTAGTCAAGTTACCAAGATATCCTACTAACAAATGAATTCTCATGGATTTGTGTAGGTAGCTAGTAGAATTACATAACCTACCATTAAAGGTTAATTATTTCTTAGTCAATTATCCCATTTTTATTACTATCATTGTGAAATCATATAAAAAGCAAATAATGCACAAATAGAGATGTATCACAACTACAATCAAACCTAATTTGAAGTTAGAGCAAATTTTTATTACAAAGGTATAGCTCAAAATATAATTTATCTTGAGTATATATGCATATTCCTGTACTTGACAATTTTTGGATTGATTATAGGGATAAGTTTGAAGTAATAAAAAGAGACAATAGTATGTTGACTATTTATTATATTCATTCTTTTGATTTATCAATAGTTCCTAAGGATATGGAAGATGATGGAATAGTAACTAGTGATGCTTATCATGTAGCAAGAGGAGATAATGCTCAACTTCTAGAGATTATTTTTAGTAAGAATCAAGTTAAAAACTATGATTAAGATAACTTATTTGGTCTTTGCCATGAATTTCACATGGATTTTCAATAATGGATATTTCATGAAGGAGTTAATGACCTAAACTACTTGAGTGAGTCATAAGAGAAAAGTGTTGTAAGGGGAAAGCATTCAAGTGCCTAATAAGAAATTAAAGTTGAAGTAGAATGCTAATGACACCTAGTCTATGGTGAAGGATAAGAAGCCAATTTATCCATATATCAATTTACCCCTCTAGTATATTCTATGAATACTTCTCCGCCCATCATTCCTACTTCTACTGCACCTATCATAGATCCATCAACACTTATTCCACCTCTAAAATCTCATAACATCAAGCCTCTAGATAAACCCATTCATAAGGATATTCATGTTCCCACTTTTCCATCTTCATCCACTCCCCCTAATACTCCTCCTCTACCTCCTTATAAGGATCACCCCACCACTCCTTTCGTTCAAACCCAAAAATAGCTAGAACATGTAACTACTGAAAAAATGACCCCATTACAGGAGGTATCACAAAAAAAAGAAAAAGGAAATTATTGAACTAGATAAAGTAGCAGAGGTAGAGGCATAAAATAATAAATAAAAAGAGAAGGAAAAATAAAAATAAAAGGAGAAAGAGAAAGAGAAGGAGAAAGATCTTGAGAAAGAAAAAGAAAAGGATGAGAAATCAAATTTTAATGCAATTTAATATATTATAGATGTACAAAATATTCCTTCTCAGGAATTAACAGTTATAAACAATTAGCATAAAATGGTTTTACATTTACCTACTTCAACAAGCATAGACTTCTCATCATGGTTAAAATTTGAAATAGTTCATGAAACAAGAGAAGTGATAAATTTGGAGGAGATTAACTTATAACTATTAAAGATCCTTGATCATAAAGGAAAGAAACCTAAGAGTGCTAAAGTGAATTCCAAGATGATAATTAAACCTTTGGAGTAGAAATTTGCATAGATATCAGTTCTTCCATAGGTCAAAAATAAAGATGAAGTCACTGAGCAAGATCTAACAGTTACAAAGATATCCATGGAGAAGTTACCATAGAGGGATTGAAATAAGACACTCAAACCTTGCTTACTACTATGTTATAAATATTGATGAAGAGAAAGATGACAAAGATAAATTAAAGGAACAAATTTCAAAGTTTTATGAAATAATTGACAAGGTGGCAATATCTGGTCTACAAAAATCATTACTTTTAAGAGGTATATTCTATCAAAAAATAATAATAGAGGTAGAGGAGATTGGGGATAAGGCCAAATCCATTAATGAATGGATAGAAAAGATGTTTCAAATTGCTTATAAATGGTTTCTCAAGGTCCTAGTTACTCTAATTGATATTGAAAATAAATTACCACAAATAAAGATAGTAATGAAGGAGATAAAAAATGAGAATGGAATCTCTGAATTACAAAAAGAAAGTCTTCAAAGAATAAACACTTTGAGTGGTAATTTTTTTATTAAATAATAAATTATTCTTGAAGGGTCAGTAAAGAAGGCAAAAGAAGAGGAACATCACATATCTTTTCACATGCATGTTCTTGGGGCAATTCTTGAAGAGATGAAGACTTTATAAGAATTTGATCACAATGAGAAAGTGGATCTGGAGGATTGCATCTATGGTCTCACTAAGGTTTGGTCTGAGAAAACTCTAAGGACTTCTAAGTAGTTGCATCAATAATTCAAACAATTATCATTATATTCAACACAATAGTGGCTATGATATTTGTAATCAATTATTAATATTATGGCAATAATGGTTATATGTTTATTTATAATTGTATTATGGATTATGTTAGTAATTTGATGTACTTAATGTTAATTTTATGATAATTATTTGTCTTGAAATATATGATAGAATGTTTACAAACTGAATGGATTAATTTATTAACTAGTGGGTTAATACCTTTTAGTATTTATTTTTTAGATACATTTATTAGTATAACAATTATTTTATAAATAGTTATAGATTATTTTAAATTTATACCATTTGAAAAAAAAATGTAACTTTGGATAACCCAGTGGGGTTCTAATATTATGATATCATAGATTTAGGTTTGACACTCAACCTATTGTGCTCATTCACAAGTCCATGAAGGATGTTTTTAAGTAAACCCTTAACAAAATAAATCTTAGTTTGGATAAATAATTAGTGTGAAATGGACCCATATTATAGTGTAATTACACATGGGTTTCCATTTAGAAGTTATCACATATAGAAGAATTATTTTGAGTATTATTTTCAATGATACCTTTTGGATAGTTTTATTTAAAGAGAACATGTGGTATTTAGGGTATGTTGGCACCAAGTGGATGTGATTATCAAATATGTTAGAGTGATAATTATGTATAATTATTATCTATTATGATAGGTCTTCTAGATAATTAAATGATACATATCTAAATTAGATATGAATGACCCACAATTGTAAATTACCTTAAAGATCATAATTCTATCTCTTTGAAATATCTGCATAGAGATAATCCTAGTGATTAAACGAATGGAGTTTAAATGTGAACTTGTTGAAATCAACTTTAGATGAATAGAATTTGTTTTACTCATATCTAGAATACTAGATTGTAACTTTTGTATGTAAATCATACCTTTTATTTAATTGGTATGTGTGTGTGTGTACGCACACATGCACTAGTTATTCAAAGCATATAGTTTGGCATTAATTGTGATATATGAATTATGGATAGTGTTGACCATTTTAGGTGACCTTTCTCTCATATGTGTGGACCTATGCATTATTTTGAATAGTAAAAGTTGTGGGAAATTCATTTGTGTTCTAATGACATAAGGTATCTTTTGAATGAAAAAGTGAAATTTGAAATACTTATCTTTCATAATATTACTACTCCTTGATTAGATATCATAATATGGAATAACTTAGATTAAGGATAAGAAAAATAGTGAAAGGATTGCACACTCTTAAATACTAAAAATTTTATTAGCATAATAGGATGCATTCTATAAGGGTTAATTTTCATAATTATCTAGAAGTGTTTTTTGCATATTAATTTATAATATGATGTTTTATTTTACTCACAAGGATAACATCAATTGATGATACGAGGTTCCTAAAATACCATGAACATATGCTTTTAAGATCTGATCTAATGAGACTAGATTACAAGGAAATATTTTGGATATGAAACTTGAGACATGAAAGTTTGGATATTGGTTACGAACCCCTTTTAATTTATGTTTTTGAAGAACTTTGAATGAATTGCATGGGATTAAAAATAGATTATTATAGTTCATTAAATGGTTAGTTTGACCAAGTTTTTTAAAGATGGGTTTTCATACAATATTTGGAAGATGAGTACCTAATAAATATCATAAGTTTTTTAGTAAGAGATTTATAAAACCATTGTTATATAAGTATAGGATGATTCTCACCCAAACAAGTGTGAATTATAGATGGATTTTTTTTCCTTTAGGAAATAAAACTAAAGTATGGAATCTTGGAAGACCTCTCAAAAAATAGGCATCATGTAATAAGGTGAGAAATCTTCTCATTTGATAAGAGTGTGTTTTGCTCAGTTAAATGGACTCCTATAGGTATGGAAGCTTGTTCATGGATTTGTACTCCATATGTTAACTTAGTTTGGGAAGAGATATCATTAAAACATTTAGATTGCATTAAAATGATCTATTACTCTCTTATCATCCAATGACATCATTATAATTATGATTAAATGGTCCTTTGATTAGATATTTATTTTCAAAAGTAATTTTGGAAGCATTCCTTAAACTTTAGGGATGGTATCCTCTACTTCTTGTTGGATAAAGGGGATGTATAAATTAAATGGTTTGATGCATTCCATATGTTTAATATTTTATCTCTTGTTATGGAAACAAGTTATGATATTTACCACTTATAGGTTTGGTAAGTGTGTATAGCAGCTTCAGTTGTAATGCTTCTTCATATCGCATGAGGTTATTAGTTGATGAGGTGTTATCTCCCTATTATCCATTTGTGATATTTTATATCCACAGTTTCTAGCATGATTCAAATATAAAATTGTGAAATTTTACCATGTAAAGTGGAAAATTTTAAATTATTTTGATTGGGGTTTATAAGTTGATTGAAATCACTCTTTTATGATTTGCCTTGTAATAGATTTCAAGGTTGATAGACATTTATTACTTTGATAATTTTACTGATTGATGGAGATCTTACCTTTTTTCTTAAATTAAATTTTGTATTAAATTAGTTTGTTTAGCCATTTTTAATATGTATTTCTATTTGGATTAATTAATTGGTGTGGCTTTGATTTTATACCATTATTGTGGATTAAACTAGGTTGTTTGACTAAATGTCTTAATCCTTGATTGGATTGATATTTCTCTCATTTTAATTAACTTATTTATTTTTATGAGCTTGTATACCTTTCACCATGTGATAGTGTGGAGTAGTAGTTGAAGAACATCTTAATAGTCTAAGTGGATGAGATAAGCTACAACTTGTTGCATAACTTGTTGAGTATGTAATGAAGCATTATCTCAGATATTAATTTTATAAAGGTAGGGAGGATGGTTTGATCCTTGAACTTATTTTTTATGTTAACATTAGCATTATTTCCTCTTAACTATAAGATTAATTGATATGAGCTAAGTTGATATACTAAATACTATTTATATCTACCTATTAGTAGCTAGTACAATTTAAGAATGTTTGGGTGATAAATTGAACCATGTGCACTTATTTTGGGAAGTTTGGGTAATAGAATTTGAGCTATCCATTTTGGAATTACTTGGGGAATAGTGGTCTATGTTGTGTTATTATTTTGATGCACTATTT
>JARHVA010005870.1:967500-1022500 GCA_037957365.1 Torreya grandis | reverse complement strand
GAAGACTCATACCAAATTTAAGAAATGAAAAAAACTAATGATTTTATGATGAAAAAAGGATATTATGGAGTTAGATATAAATTATCTATAGATTTAGACACCTTTCAAAAAAATTATCTACCACCACTTTATCTAGTTAATCCACTCCCTAATTAAATTGAAATCTATTTGCTTGTTAGCCTCATTGAAGCAATATAAAATAAACCAAGACTCCAAATCATACAAGTGGGATCAAGATTATTTAAGAATGTTTTTGAGTCTCCAATATGATGTGTGATGATTATTAATTGCATTGAATATTATTTTAGAATCTCCTTCAATCACTAGGTGCTCAATGCCATATTAGCTTGTAACTAAATGCCCAAGATAATAGCCTAATCTTTGATTTCATTTTTAGCTCCATATTTGATAATTATGGATAAAACAAAAATAAAAAACCCCATTAAATCCTAAATATTATACATAATGCTTAAATATATGGTATTCCAATGTGCTATATCATTAGAGTTTAATTTGAAGAAGCCAACAAAAGGAGTCCAAGAAATTTTAGGATGAGGCTAGGTTTTTGCTCTGCATAATCTTGACCCATTAATAGGTGAATTATAATATGCATCCAATTATGATGAATACTCAAATCCTAGGAAAAAATATTAGAAGGATTCTTAATGAAATGTGAATAGATAGCCTTAGAACTGATAATTTATAATTTTATTAAGAATGTTAAAATATTAGCCAATTTATCAATGAAGATATGACTATTTTATTCCTATAAAACCTTCCAAATAAGGATTGCTAGTCTAGTAAGTCATAAGGATATTAAAAAACTCCCTCCTTAACAATATTGTAGGAAGAGAAAACATGGAATAATGATGGAGGTCTATCCCACTGCTAACAAAGTTTGATACATAACCAATCCCAACACACATGAAAAAGGACATGAGAATAAAATATGATCAATGGTTTATTTCCCTATGAAACACATGTTGCATATATAAGGTATAATTAATCCCATTTTATTGAAAAAATATTGATTCAAAATCTTATTTTGGGTAGTGATTTAGGTAAAAGCTCCAACTTTTAGAAGCTCCTTGTTATTCCAACATAGAAGATTAATTTTGGGACAATGATATTATTCAATCATTACTAGATGAGAACCAAAATTTACCTTTCAAAAAACTAAGACCAAGCCTATTCAACAAATAAAATACTCCTTGTTATTTAAATAAAATTTATGATTTCTCAAAATAGATTCCAAAATGATCTTTTGAGTTGTTGGAATGGGTACATTTTGTAAGTTCTTCCATTTTTTGGCAACAATGAAAATGGGTATATCATTTTCCAAGTAATCCTTAACTTTTTCTCCCCAGGAAAATATCAAAACAAGTATATATTTCTTTAGTTACCTTATTTATCATAATTTTTTGTGACCATTTCAAGAATCATCCCATAACCCATCCTTTATACCATTATTAATAATCTAGAATATGTGATTGGTAATAAGAGTTCCAAATTGGAGTATAATTTCTAAAATGTGATATCCCAAAAAAAAAAAATCTATGTGGAGGGTTTCCATTTAATCAGAACCACCTATATAATTTTGTTGGATACTTTTACTACACAAATAATGGGGATCAAAAAGTAGGCTTCATACCATCTTTGCACTGAAATCTATATTATAAAGATCAGTGATTATAATACTAGTACCACCCACTTTTTTTGAGCACCACACTTTTTCCAAACTAACCAAGTGTAATTTCATTTTATCTTCATAATCCTACCAAAGTAAATCCTTGCATAATTTATGGATAAAATTGACAATTTTTGTAGGAGGTCTCAAGACCAATAAAAAATAGATCAACATTGCACATAATACATATTTTATTAAAGTAATACTACCTGTAAAGGATATAAATTTACATTTTCACATGGATAGCATATCAATAATATAATAAAATATATTTTCCCAAAGAATATATTTACCTTTTCCAGTGAATAGGGTAGCATCAAAAAATTTGGTTGCAAAATGGCCAATTTTGAAATTTATGCACTATTCAAGTTTCAACTAGTGTTGGTAAGAAACATTCATGAAGTATATATATTATTTTAGATAATTTAATGGTATAATTAATTTCAATTAATAATGAACAATAATTTATCTAAAGTAAGAATCATATCTAATCAAATATTTAATAAAAATAAAAGTGTGATATCTAAGCTTTTGATGATTGATATTTCTAACCCCTTCCATAATAGTTAATCCATTGATTACATATGTATCTTTAGTAGCTTGAATGGATATTCTAAGAACCTCTACTATTAGGATGAATAAATGAGGGTAGATGGGGTAACCCTATCTAATGTATCTTTTAGGATCAAAAAAGCTAACTGAACTATCATTGACAAGAGAAAACAACTTGGATTTTGAAATACAAATAAATATCCAATCACATCAAACTTTATCAAAACCAAATCAATATATAACTTTCATGAATAATCTCTAATTAACCTTATCATATTATTTATTGATATCTTATTTTATGAGCATCCATTTTTTATTTTTAGATCATAGAGAGTGCATGAACTCATGAACAATAATGAAGCCATCCTGGATGTGCTTGCCCAAGACAAAACCACCTTACTTTGGGGAGATAAGAAGCAATAAAAGGGACTTTAATATGAAATATATTTATTTGGAAATGATTTTTTAGATAGTATTATATAAAGTAATGGGTTTGAATTCATTGAAATAATTTTAGGAAGCCCCTTTTAGAATTAAGGAAAGAAAGGTATAGTTAATATCAAAACTTAACTTTCTCATTTTCCTACAATACTACATAATAGTCATGACATATATCCCCACAATGGACTAAAAAGTTTAGAAAAAAGATGCATCAATGTCACTAGGTCCCAGTGCTTTGTCTTTTTTCATGGTGAAAATAACCTTCCTTACTTCATCCTAGGTGAATGGAGCCAACATCAAGTCATTTTGTTGTCTCATGACTAGATAGGGAATGCTAGCAAGGAGTTATTCCTGAGGTCCCAAATTATAAGAATAAAGAAAAGATAACAAGGCTAAAAAAACATGACTGATTCCTTTTTGATATCTAAGTTGAGTTTCTTAGGTACATCATTACCATCTAAGCTTTCATAGATTTTATCATTTCTTGTTTTGGCCTTTGTCAAATTATGGAAAATTTTGGTGTTTTGATCCCCTTATTTAAGCCAAATTTCTCTTGATTTATATTTTTAATGATTTTTTTCTTTGATGTGTAATTATTCAAGTTCCCTTAGAATAGATCTTTCTTGATCACACAGTTCTACATTCATCTCGAATGTCATGACTAGATCATTCATAGAGTGTAACTTAGATTCCACTCTTTTTATTTCTTTAAAAATATTTTTGAAGTGAGACTTATTTCAATGTTTGAAGAAGTTTTTTATGAAAATGAGTTTTTGGTAAAAGGCATGTATACAAATACCTCTTGTTGTGGGGTAATATCTCCACCAATACTTAACCATTTTAAATATGGTTTAGGTATTTAAACATATTAATTTGAACTTTACGGGACATAAGGGAGCTATAATATATTTAGAAATAACTAAGTCCATTTGAGCATTATCCGAACTAAACATTATAATAATGTGACTTTAAAAAGTCTAAGAAGAGTTTAGGAACAAAGCATTGACCAAAAAAAGATACAATATCTATATAATATTGTTGAATCCTTTCCTTCAATTAGTTCAACTGTAGAAACTATTTTTTAGTAGAACATCCACAAGCCTTGAGGAGTCCACAAAAGAATCAACATATTTATGATAAGACATATGCCTACCCAATCCTCCCCATTTATCCTCTAGAGTCTGAATATAATTTAAATCCACTCCTATATCAAATTTATCATTAGTAAGTGTGGTGAAAAATTGTGATAATTTATTTTATCACTTATGCTTAAGCATATGGTTGGTTAGACCATAGACATTGATAAAGAAAACAATTTTTAATAAAAATTCCTAGATCTTACACCACTTATAGTTAGTGTTGTGAGATATTTGAGTCACTTCCAATTTTATAGGGTTATAAATTATAGTTAAGACCCCTAAAGCTCTAAATTAATCAACAAACCATCCCTTCTAATTCAACAAACTTGGAAATAGCACCTTATCTTCCTCTTCCATGGTAAGTTTAGTTTCTAGGAAAAGAATAATGATAGGGTGAATCAAAGCTAACTAATGATTTAATAATAATATCTTATTAGGAGCATTAATATGCCTAAAATTCTAATATATTAGCTTCATAGAGTAGTAGAGGGGTTTTCACCCCTCACACTCTAGAATAGAAACTAGTAATGGGTTTTTGATTAACCATTAACCCATGTTCCATCATACATTTTGAGTTAGGTTTCTGAGCTCTCTTATATGTACCCCACAATTTGGTTATGCTAATAGGTAAGCCCATTGAGAGATATTTAATATTTCTTTTGACCCTAGGTTATTCTCTAAGTCACTCCCATCATAAAGGAAACTTTCACCATCATTATCATGAATCATTCCATCTTCTACCTAAAAATTGGATGTAGCAATCCCTTCAATATCCAGGACTTTCCCCATAAGGACTGTTTCCTTATATTTAATTGAAACCCCATTATTTACTAAGGGGAAGTTTACAAGGCCTTCCATGCTTTGAATGTCACTTTAAATCTCATGGAAAAAATATATTGGCTAGAGGAAAGAGTATTCAAAATATTAGAGGATTAAATTACCATTTTTTGGATTGAAGTGGGCTCCATCGATGCAACAAATGGCTAAAAAAAGTGATTTATATTAGGATCATAGGTTTAAATATTTTATAAATAGTCTTCGTTATATATTTTCAAAAACATATATGAGGCAAGAGTGTCTTTGGCCTTCCAAAATTTCTTGATCAACCTACTTCTTTCTTCTTTTTATCTAAAGAAGGGTAAGGCCTATAAGGGAAATATTTATTTATATGCTTATTAATATGGAAATTGTAGAATCTAAAAGGGATATTTTTTAGGTAAATGTTTTGAACCCATTCCCTTACAAAATACTTGAGAATAATGACCTCTAAAATATCCTCTTATAAATCCATAGTTACACATATTTTGGCATAGGCTACCCAGGATCCATCCATGATGATAGCATCATTAGAGTTAAAAGTGATAATAAAATTCATAATCATTTGATTCTTACCTCCCTCACAATATTCAATTTGAAAATCATAGAGTTAAATCCATACCACAAATTTGGAATGGGTCTTATTCTTATAATCAAAGTTCAAACACCATGATTATACAAAAAACCCATGCTCCATTCATAATAAAAGGGCTTGGGGAGATAATGTTATACCCATTACCACCAATCAAGTAGGAGAACATGAAAATTTTATTCTTGTAAAATATGATGGTTAGACTAGTTCCCCAATATTCTAAGACCTAAGCTTCAATATCTACAATAGCAGTCTAAGGACCAATAATTTTACATATGAGGCCACACTTTTCCAAGGATAATTCATGGATAGGGACAACCATTGTAGCAATCCTACCCCAGGGATCCACCAAGGGAAATTAAAAATTTTCCAACATTGATTTTTATTTGGGCTCACCATTGTTACAAGGTAAGGTCAAAAACCCTGAAATGTGATGGGAAGAGTCTAATAGGGTTTTAACCCTATCTCTAAGAATCAATGGATCCTACTCTAAAATGTCATAGTATATAATAATTCCCCTTTATAATGACCATACCACCTCTCTACCTATCTCCAATCACACATCATTTTTCTTCCTACCACCCTTTTGGGCCACATTTGGTTATTCCCCCTGCTATCCTATTCTGGTTAATTTCTTGCAAGCCATATCCCTTTAACATCTTCTACATTTCATCATGTAAACAAATATGACTGAAACTAATTTGAGATATAAAAACAATGTGTGTGTGTATATATATATATATATATATATATATATATATATATATATATATATATATATATATATATTAGTTCAACTATAAGTTTATTGGGAATTATTGATTGATATATTTAATTTAAGCATGTATTTGTCTCTTTTTTATGATTTTGGTACAACCTTGGACTATAAAAGGAGAAATTTTGTGTATAATTAGATAGGTAATGGTATTTTATAAAGGTAAATTTTCCATTTATATATGATAGGTGTTTGAACAAGTAAAATTGTGAAAGGTCAATGTATGTATATTAGATACATGTTTCTTGATGTTGTTTTAATATAGTAATTGGCTCTAATTCATTTTTAGACTAACTTAACACATGAATTGGTTATCATGAAGTTTTAAAAAGACAATAATATATTTTTGTTTTTAATATTTTCTATTTAATGGAAAACTTATTCATATATAGGTTGAAATCCAATATAAAATCTTATAGTTGTATTTTTATAATTAGGACTCAAATTTGGGATCTTTTTATTTAATATAGATTACAATTTGAGTATCTAGTTATATATATATAATTACATGTAAATAAATTGTTATAGGATTTTTCATTTTATTAAATGTTATGAAAAATTAAAAGGGTTATATGTAGGTTCCAGTGGAAGTCTTGGCCTTCATAGTACCCTACATCCAACCAAGGGTAACCTAGGTGAACTAGGTAGAGTTGTAGAAAATTGTCATGGTTTTTTTTTTAGGATATGATTGAGCTCTATCTTAAACTCCTATTTAAATTTAAAAACCTATGTTCAATCATGGTATGATTATTCTTGATCGATATATATGATTTGGCATGAGTTAGTTGTTATCGAACTAATAATGATATATATTTATTATGGTATTTTAAAATAAATATGATTAGAATTTGGGATTGACTATGTTTAAACATATTTGTAATTTGGGTTTATAATAATGTCTTCCTTTTTAAAAATGTAATGTGTAAACACACACACACACACACACACACACACACACACACACACACACACACACACACACACACACACACACACACACACACACACACACACACACACACACACACACACACACACACACACACACACACACACACACACACACACACACACACACATGTATATTCTCATATTGAACCGATAATATACATACATACATGTGTGTGTGTGTGTGTGTGTGTGTGTGTGTGTGTGTGTGTGTGTGTGTGTGTGTGTGTGTGTGTGTGTGTGTGTGTGTGTGTGTGTGTGTGTGTGTGTGTGTGTGTGTGTGTGTGTGTGTGTGTGTGTGTGTGTGTGTGTTGTGTGTGTGTGTGTGTTTGTGTGTTTGTGTGTGTGTGTGTGTATTATTAAATTAGAGACTATACGTTTATTTATAGTTGTATTATGGATAATGTTAATAATTTTATGTACTTAATATTCATTTTATGGTAATTATTCACCTTAAATTTTAACATAGGATATTTGAAACCATAATGGATAATTTTATTAACTATTGGGTTCATAAATTGTACCATTTATTTATTACATGAATTTATTATTAAAATAATGATATTACAAATAATTATATATTATTTTATAAGTAAACCACTTGTAAAAAATCAGTGTGACTTTGAGTAACTTAGTGGGGTTCTAAAAATGATGGGGGAGAATTATTATTATAGATGAAATTTTTATATGGAGATAAAATATTATTAATTTTGGAAACCAACATGTTGGAATCACAATCAATGTCTTCAAAGAATTTATTCAATTCTACTTAAGCATACATGAACCATTCATACAAACATGAACATTTAGCAAAGCATATACAACCATATATGATCATGAAACAAGATAACACACTACATATTTAGGAAAACCTCAAGGGGAATAAAAACCAATGATATATATAAATTTAATACAATAATATAATACAAAAACCAATCTTTAGTGAATCACCAGCTCCACATGAAGTACCAACCCTAACTAGTCAAGTACCCACTCAAGTAGGCTTTATCAAGCACCAACTTGCAAGGAAGTACTAACCCCATAGATTAATGAACACCAAATCATCCACCTAAATATTTTTATGAACTTAAAAAAACCTTGTTTATCACACAACACATGATTATCACCTTCGTTATCCCTTCTCACTCTTCTATCTCTCTCAAACTACCTTTTAGGATTCTTAGCTCAACTAAGTCTCTTCAAGACAGATTAGGTCATGTGACCTTGATATTAATATATATTACCCATATTATATCTTCATTATATTTTATTTAAACCCATATTATTATCTATAATGCCTCCTTTATCTCTTCAAAGTATTATTTTCTTTGCTTTCACTCATAATTTTCTAACTAGTCAATTAGGCCTACTAGGCCTTGTTCTTATACAATACTCTAGCTCACACACCTATTGATTGTAAATACACACTTTCACCCTTGTATTAAACTTAAAATATGTCTTATAAAATGTTTCATACATTAATCAATCATTATAATAGGTATGCCACAACTTAAAAGACCAAAAGCTCTTTTAGGCCTTAAGGAGACCTAATTTAATGAGGCCTTCATTAGTACACGCTAGTCTTTGATCCCCTTGTAACACTTTAAAAATTCACAGATTAAAATAAACATTAATATAACACTAAAATATATCCCCACTAATATCATATTATTTTTGTGACACTTTTTATCTCCAACCACCAATTGAAGCACATCATTAATATTGTTTACATTAGGCCTTCACGCACGCAAAAAGGTCTACGTTGAAAAAATGAAGATAACACATTATTTATACAAAAAAACATGATAATAAATAACATAAAAAAATCAAATACCTAAAAAATTCACCAAGTACATTATACTTCATCACACAAGGAAAAAAGACTCAAAAACATTCCTGTAACTTGCTCACTTAGAACTGCCAACAAGCCTCAAAAACCATTCAAGGTGAACTTGAATATAAAAAAATAAACATGGATTTATCATGACTAAAAAAATATTGAAATTATTCTTTTTCACCCTTATAACAATCTCACATACAAAATTAACAAGGTCTCATGTCAAAAATTGGTCTTGCAGACCAATCTTCTGACCTTATCTCACATAGTCTTGTATGAACTAGACAAGCCATTTTTAATTCAACCCTTCAACATATTACAATAAATTACAAGAATTAAAAAATAATTTAAATGAATTTAAATTCATATAAAACAACACCATATATGTTATATACTTAAACTCAAGGCATGCAACCTCAAACTCATCACTACAACTTGCTTACTTAGAACTGATAGTTTACCTTAAAGCACAGTCATGGTGGCATTGAACTAAACACTTGTATAACCCCTTTAAAATACTTAAAATACATAAAAATTATCGTATAACATATAAAACTCATATTAAAATATAAACATCATATGGTCTAGTAGAAACTATTTGTATTACAAATCAATTCATTGACCTCACTACACATAGTCCTCACTAAGTCAGACAAGATAATTTAGCTTCAAAAAATCAACCACTTTCACTGACTATCAAACCATATAAAAATAATTTATAAGACACTAAATTCCCAAAAAACACCACCATGAACTCCAATTCATCACTCCTTCATGAAACCACATTAAAAGCCACCTTTTGACATTGCTTTAGTTTTACATTATTCTTCTTCATTAGGCATGCTAGCGATTGGCCAAATTAGAACACAAAATTTTCACACCTAAAGCCTAAAACCTATCCATAAAACTTTATGTACATAAAATACATTTCTCAAGATTCATCCTCTATCCATTTTCATACTTTGACTTGGTTAATTCTGACTACTACAACAAATATTTGAGAAATTAGCACTTTTTTGTAGGGTCTACTCACACACTTGACAACTCAATCATGCCTAGAGGTTATTGGGAGAGTTTAATAAAACCTCCAATCACTTATATATACATACCAATCCATCTTGATCAATTTATAGAAAAAACTCCAACATTGGGTCTTCTTTAGGGTTCTCAAGAGGTTTTAAACACACTTCCACTATTAATAATTGTTCATAAATCGTAACCCATCAATCGAAAAAATAATGCATAAAATTTTGAGATATTCCCTTCCCCATCTACCATTAATATATTAGGTTCCCATTCATAGGTTTTATGAGCTAAAAAACATAATAAAATCCTTCTCAAGTTGAGAATCCTCCATTCTACATGCTCAAGAGACCTCCAAACAAATTTTAATAACTTTTCATATAAACCATGACCTCAAACTTGGTAAAAATACTTGAATAAACATTAATCACTTATGAAAACAATCACCTATCAATAATTTCCTTGGAAATAGAACCTCATACCCCACTAGGCCATACTCTCTCTCTCTCTCTCTCTAAATCATGGTATTCATGCTACATTAGACCTAAAAACACACTTTAATGCCACTATAAATGCACTCTAAAGATCATAAAAATTTTCAATAAACCTAATAAAACCTATCATTCATTTTTTCATCCATATTACCAAGTCACCATACTCATACCTTCTCATAAGGATTTTACATGCCACAACTAGTGTCATGATAAGGCTTCTTAAGCACTTGAAACTTGACAACTAACCTTGAAACACTTTTGAAAGTATATATGATTTAATTACATGATCAAATAATTCTAAAAAACATCTCACAAGATTTTATTTACTTACTTCACCAAACTTCAATATGCACACCTTCTCTCAGGGTCTAAATTAGGCTTCTCAAGACACCTTTTAGTGAAGAACTAGTAGTCAAACATGATTACCTCAATGTTATCAAATAAGAAAACTCTTCATAAAACACTCTCACACCACTATAATAAAATATTTTATGTTTAAATCCTTTCATACATCATTTACATGCCTTGATAATAAATCATGATTTCTCATTAGGCTAGGCAAGGTTTATAAGTGGTCTAGGTGCAGACATGGTCTGAAAGTCCTACCCCTATAGGCTCACCCTAAGACTCTCATGAATAATTTAATTCCTCACATGCATGATCAAATAATTCCATACATATACACATAAATCCTCATTCTCACCAAGCACATGCATTTTAATGACATGATTATGCTTGCTATGCATTGTACCTTTAATTCTTGACCTTGTCATATTTCATACTGACAACAACACTCTTTTCTCTCATGGCTACACATTTATCTCTCATGGCCACACATTTATCTCTCATGGAAACACTCTTTCATGAATGGCCTCACTCATGAAAACTATTTTGTGCACCTAATCAATGCCAACTGAACTAACCTACTTGTCATCAACCTCATTCACCATGATTACACTTTGTATGCAATAAAAAATGCATCATGTCTATAAATAAATCCTAGCTCTAATAAGATAGATAATACCTACACTTTCAATTGGGAATAATTTTTTTAAGAAGGTTCATGACCAATATGGGGATCTATTGGACCTAGTTATAGGGTTAGTTATCATAATACACTATGTTAAGGAGGGTTCCAAAGCCTCTAATATAACACAATCACTCAATAACCTTGAGAGGGTTCTAGGTTTTAATATTTCACTTATGAAAATAACAAGAAATTAAATATAATATAGTGCTAACCAAAGCTTATGGCACAAAGTGGGGGTTAGAAACAAAATAAAAACTAAACATGCATAGAAGACATATACTCATGTCAATGTATACAAAATTCTAATGCATGAAAGAGAAGAAAAATTGTGTTATCTATCTACTCTTATAAAAGAGAAATAAATTTATGAATACTTACCTTGAAGATGAACCCACTGAGCCTCAATCTCTCCCTTGGCCAAGTTACTTTGCAAGAAATTGTTGTGGTATGTAAAGATAACAAAGACAAATAAGCTCTAGGATATACAACCTATCAATTCATCCAAAAGACTTATCCACAAGACAAGATCCATATCTCTAAATAAATTATGGAACCCTAAGTTTTACTTCTCAAGTAAAATGGTCAATAAGTAAATGTTCATTTGCACTTACTTCTTATTCTCTTCTTTCTTATCAAATGGTATAAAATGAACTTATATATTTAGGTGGATCTTACCATAAATCCTTTCAAAAATGTCAACCAATAGGGTCGACCTAGTTGACCTAGTATAACTATGGATAGTAATTCACTAGGTTACGTGTTAGGTTAGCCAAAGGTCAAAATAGATCCTAAGTGAAAATAACCAAAAATTGTATAGGGTCTACCTAGTCGACCTAGTATAACTGACTAATAAAATGGTATTTAGGTAAGGAAAATAAGGATAAAGTGTGTAAGAAGTTTTTAATGGGTTCAATTGAGAAGAATGAGCTTAGGGTAAATGGATTTAATAAACAAGTGTGTAGATAACATGTGGAAAAAGGGACAACAATATTATGAAGAACTAATGGTTTACCCACCTCTTTTCTGATGCACCCATTAATGTGTGCACATAGAGATATTGAGACTCAATGAGTTCCTATAAGATAAAAAGTGTCAATAATCAATAAAAGTTTGGAAATATTATGTGTATATATATGCCCCACTCGAAGTTCATCACATGTCATGTGAGTGTAACATGGAATGGTGCTTCAGTAAAGAGAACATGATAACATATAATTTTTATGCTAAGTAAAGTGAAGTAAGCAACAAAATAAGATAAATGAAAGAACAACTTTGAAAAACACATACCTTTACTTACCTTGGTGTTGTAGATAAATAAATAGACTATAAGAGAAATGAAGGCATCTAATGTGAAGAACATTAGGTGAACCTATAGAAGTTAGTGCAAAAATATCCAAAAATTGAATTTTTTTGGAATATAGCATATGATAGTGTAAATTATTCTCTACATCATCACTAATATAGAACATTTTATGATTCAAAAAATGGATGAGTAAAAACAAAGATAGAGGCAAAATAAGGAATCTATAGGAAAATAATTGAAAGATTTGAAATTGTGAAAAGTGGTTTTAAATAGGGTGAAATGAAAGTCATTTTCTATTTTTGAATTATGAAGGAGAGAAAAATAGCTCTAAGAGAATAAACAAGCTAGGATGGCAAGGATAAGATAGGTTAGGTGAGGACTCCCAGAGCTAGCAGTGGGTGTAGGATAGGTAGGCAACTAAGAATATTAAGCCAATTTTTAAATATTTTAGTGAATTAAGTGTATTTTTAGAAATTTGTATTTTTAAGCATTTTTAGATGTCAAAATGAAACCAAATCAAATGTTACAGATAGGGAAAAACATTTAGAGAAATGGGTTTGAAGGTTTTAGGAAAAGAACTAAAAAAGGCCCTTTTTCATAAAATGCAAGGGGTCAATAGCGAAAATAAATGGGTTAATCCAGTTGACCTAGTAGGCTAAAAATTGGCAAAATCCACATTGTCAACCCAATAAGTATGTGTTGACCCTATACATTTTACAAACTATTGACCTAGTACAATTTTTCAAACTAAACATAAAAAGTATAATATGACAACATAGTTTTAGGGGATTCTAAGGAGAAATAAGAGGGTTGAATTAGATTTTTAAGTCAACCAGGTCAAAAATAGGGAAATTTTAATCAAACTAGTTTGAACAAAGAATAAGAATAGTACAAAAACGTATGAAAGTGGTTGAAAGAGGGATAGAATGACCCAAAATAACCAAGGGAAAAGGGGGTGATTAGTCTAAAAATAGATTAAAATGAATAAATTAAAGCGGTTTAGGCTTTTTTTTTAATTAAAATTGTAAAAAGAATGTAATTTGACTATACATGACATGAAAGATTTAATACATCTTTTGTTGTTTCTTATTTGTAGGGGTGATCTAAATTCTAGATATTAGTAGATGAATCATGGCTACCAAATCTACTAGAGCATCTGATGATAGGAGATAGGGTGAGATTGATCTTTGTAGGCCTAGGTGGTATAGTAGAGATGTGTGGGATACCATTGAGATTGGATCCATTAGTCATGTTCTTGGGATGCTAGGAATGATTGACAAACACCTTCAAGTAGGAGGTGAAGTGGTATATGATAGAGGTGGCTATCACCCTAGAGAATATACATGCCATCTAAAGATTATCCATATTGGGGACACCTATGATGATTAGGATACCAGATAGTAATAAGGAAAGGAGAGATTTAAGCATATGGGATACAAGATTAGAAACAATATACTCAAGTTGGAGAGTGAGTATGTTTGATGTGTATAACTCATAGGGTCTAGATATCCAAAAATATGTGATATGACTTGTGATAGCATGAGTGTTATTCCACAAGTTAAATGACAAGGTACCACTATTTGTGATAGCCTTGAGCCAGATGATATTGGAGGAGAGAGCACTATATGATCTAGGGTTTGTCATCTAGGTCAAGCACATACATGACATGTATGGAGTGTTGGTTATAGGGTAGAAGTCTATTAGACCAATCATATTATTGATGGCATAGATATATGAGAGGTTTCCCATATATTAGTTAGTTAGGTTGCCTCATGTAGTTGATGATAGGTCACCTTGAGTACTGAGATGGAGACAATACACGTAGCATGGGGTGTGCTCCACATGACATCATTATAGATAGTGAGATAGACAAACATTGTGTGGTATCCTTATGGGCACATTATGACTACATGGCCTAGTTGGGACATAGTTACACTAGCTTTAGTGTGGATAGAGGTGATAAGACATTACACCTAATGGATGGATCCACATCCCATAGAATGAGGACTAGGGCAAATGAGATTGCTTCACCTAGTGGTACCAATAGTGGTGGCCATGGTTTGGGCCTTTTATGTTAGATATTCATGGGGGAGAGGAGGGATAGGACCACTAGTGATGAGGCCTATGCTCAGGCCATGTTGTGAGAAACCATGAACTAGTCGATCATGATAGGTATCAAAGTAGGAGGAGATGGGTACAGAGGTAAGAGTATTATAAGTACCACCACTAGTATCAAGATGAGTAGTGACCACTTAGGACACATCATCAAGGGATGAAATAGGAATAGAAGATAGTAGAGACCGTGTATGTCTTAGAAGACCTAGTAGGTGGGCTAGAACAAAGCTAAACTATATAGAGGCCACTCAAGTATAGGCTGAGATAGACTCAAGCTATGACTATAGTATTTATGTTTAAGAGGTGACTGATAGAGGATGTTCTCAAAGGTCACATAGATGGTGAGACCATAGTGGCTGATACATAGATAGGTAAGAAATGATGATTAAAATGTATCTTAAGTTTATTTTGAAATATAATAGAGATAGATAGATTTGATAAATAATAGTGATCTAATATCTATCGAGTTTTTTTTATAGGTGTAGTAGAGGATGAGGAGATCAGATGGGGGTTTATTGTGAGGGAGGACTCCATGATGTCCTAGATGAGTCACTAATTTTGTATGACATTGCTACACTAAAGGACCATCGGGTACCATTTACCCTAGCTCAAGAAAGTTGGTTTAGACTAGCTGGAAAGGTAATGAGATAGATATGAGGATATATAGAGAGAGAGTGTAACCACTAAAAGAGATGGGTGAAGGTGAGACATAGGCATGGAATGCCCTAGATGAAAATAGGGCTACATATCTAGCTATAGTGACATAGATGATATAGGCACATGCCTAGGATAGAGAGATATAGGAGTAGGAGAGAGAAATAGATCTAAAAACTCTAGCCTACTTGGAACCAGTGCAGGGTCATGTATCTCATTTATAAGGGTAGGTGTCCTAAGATCTCAGATATCCTCATTACAATGTTCTATTGAAAGGGGTCAGACTAATACATCTATAAGTAGCATGGCTAGGCCATGAGATAGAAAGGATGGGGCCCAACCATAGAGCTAAAACATTGTATATGATTGTATTGTTGTATCAAAACTCATGATATATATATATATATATATATATGGATTATTTAGGCATTTTGGAGATTAGTTGTATGTTTATCATTATGGGTGTGGTTGTTGATGCTTTAAATATATTTCTTTCTAACACATGTATTTATTTGTTTGTTGTATATGTTATAGGAAATATATGAGGTGTGGTTTCTTTTATATCATTATGTAAATCACATGCATGCTTAGAAATAAAAAGGTCAAAAGGACTTACTAATATATAATCAATCAAATAAAATGTACTGCACACTATTTCAAGTTGGGAAATGTGTAATAATAAAAAATAAAGTATAAAAAATTAAAGGGGTGGTAAATAAGATGGTAAAAATGAATTTGTTTTTAAATTAAAGAAAAAATTGGCACAAAATTACAACAACTAAAATCACACTAAATCATGTTAAGAAGTATGAAAATAATGTAATAAAATGGAAGTCATGTAAAAAGACAAATGGTACAACAACAAATCAATTAAATCATTCAATCATACTATATCATGTTGGGAAGGATAAGAGAAAAACAAAATTGGAAAAAATTGGTTTTAAATTTATCACACTAATTTAAGCTAGGAAGTATGAAAAATTCAAGAAATTATTGTATTTTTACATGTGCTTAGAAAATAGTAAAATAAGATCAAAAGTAAAATGAATTAAGCATAAAACATACTAATCAAGTTGGCAAGCATGCCAAATGACATGTAACTTTCATAATCGATCACATTGTATCTCATATTTAACACATATAATTTTAATTGTGACTTGGATTATTGGAAAATTTTGTGAGGAGGGTTAGGTCCTATCCATGGTCTTATACTATAACTCAAAAAGGGAACACCACTGAGGTGGAATAAATGTGAAATTTAGGTAAATAAAGGATGTGGGTAATAAGAAGGTAGAATGTGGGTAATAGGAAAGTACAATGTGGTAATTTTTGAGGATGCTTAGGTCCTATCCATGGTATTACAAAGAAAATAAAAAATGGAATACCTAAGGGGAGTGACCAATGAATAAAATAATATTTCTCAAGAGGAAATATGAAGAATGTAGGGCATGAAAAAAGGAGTGTAAAAATCATATTGTAGGCATCTTATGAGAAGAGCTTAGGAGACAAGAGGTATACTAAGGACATGAGAGGAGAGTAAGTGACTAGTGATCATGAATGTATAAAGGAAACTTGTTCACTATAGACACTAACCTATGTGGAAAAATAAGCATGCTATTAAGATCAACTCATGAATTTAGATTGGTACAGAGAAATTAAAATGGACCTACCTTCCCATGACATGTTCCCCATTCCTTAGGACCCCTTACAGAGCCATCAGTTTATTGTGGAGATTATGTCCTTGTGTGAGAAAGTAGGTAGCACTAAAAGTTTTTTTCATTCTCTTTTTCTGATCTACTAGCCTACCACACCCTAATGGACCTCAGCTCTATCATGAGGCTAACTATGGAGTTTGAGATTTGACTAGAAAAAATATATGTGATTTGAATCATGTCTTTTAGTGTGATTTGACTTTTAAGAATATTTTTCCTTTTGTATAATTACCTTTTATTTAAATGATTTGTCTTTTATATGCTTTTATGTATTTTATGATTCTTCCTCCATACAAACTTGAAATGACTAATCATGAGAGATAGAGTGATTCACATGAATGAGTTGTAGACTTAGGCTAAAGGAAGATAACTAACTAAAGATAATAATGACTAGGACACTTATACTTAATAATAAAATAACATGTGATCTCATGTTTTAACCATGTATATTCTAAGTTTGCAAAAAAGGGGAAGAAAGGGAATAAGGAGATCCAAAGTGGACCGGTATAATGATGCAGGAGCATCATCTTCAAATTTTGTAAATAATGTCAAATTGTGATTTAATATGTTCTAGGAGGTGTGTTTGATGGTAATAAGCCTTTCTAAGCTTATTTGTAATCCATTTCCCTCCAAAAATGTATTCAAATTGTAATAATGGATTCAAATGTGTCTAGAGGGAATATGGACAAGTTATGCCAAGAAAGTACATTTATGGTCTTATCATCAAGAGTCATTTTAATATGTTATAGAATTAGTCTCATGTAAATACATTTAAATTTTAACATAGGATTTCATTAGGAAAGCTTTTAAAATAAGATTTTATGTTGGTAGAAGATAGGAGTTAGTTTCTAAACTTTAGGAAGAATATATAATTGATAAGACCTAAAGCATATGAGAAGGAGATAAATTAAGTTATGAGACAAAGATAAAAGAAAGTTATATGTAATTTTTAGGTGAGATTTGTAAACCTTTATGTATATAGTATGAATAAAATTTACAGGTTTTGTATTTGGGAATGAAGATCTCATGTAAAAGATGAGATTGTAAGGAGAATTTGGATGTTTATGCATAAAGATGAAAGGTTTTTATAAAATATTTAGACTCTACAAATGTATTTTGATATTACTTAATATTGATGTCATCATGATCAATTATTTGATAATGATAATGGAATTGATTAATCTATATTTTGGTGATTCAGTCTAAAATAGAAAATGTTTTTGTGTATGTTATTACCTCAAAGGTCTAGTAAAGGGGATAGTATGAAACAAATAAGGAATAATGATAATTTTTAACATTGTGTGGGTGAATAAAGTTTTTGAGATCTCAATTCATGTATAAGAAACTATGACAATCTTTCACTTTTGAAAAGTCTCGATCTGCATATATAATTCCAATTATGGTGATCAGAAAAAATTGGTTAATGATCTAGGAATGGTTGAAATAGGTAATAATTGGATAAAATAGTTTTATTAAACAGGGTGACCCATTCTCTATTGATAAAAATTTAATATATGCTTCAAATTAAATATCAGGTCTATAATTTTATGATTAAATATGACAGTTGTGAACAAATGGTTTTATATCTAGGTTTTATGCATGAGATGAACATCATGTTGATGAATGGAGTTAGGGATATGTATATAAGTTTTATTTACATTTTTAGATAGAAATTATTTTGGAAATATTTTTATAGTTCTCATGATACATAAATTCTGTAAAATTAAAATCAGGGCACATATAGTAAATAGATAATATCTTGAAAGTTATAAAATGAAAATTTATGAAATTTGGATAATAGGTGGACCTTTGAATTACTAATCTAATGAATCTAATTAGAGATATATTGGTTGGATATAAAGGGAGATATATCCAAAATATAGTTAGATACTAAGATAATTTAAATTAAAATCTTACAGAACTGTGTTTATTTGAATTTGAATTAAAAGGTGGATTGACTAAAAATAAATAAATGATAATGAGATATAATATGTATATTTGAATAAATATTCTATCAATAACAAGAAATCAAGATTTAGTTGAAGATCTTGTCAAGAAAGTGGTAGACTAATTAGCAGATAAATAAGCAAAGATAAGTAAATGAATAGACCATTAAATAAATGATTACAAACTTATTAAGTTTGTATTGAACATAGTGGTTATATGAGTTTTTCATCAATAAAAGACAATTTATGTCTAATATAATTGAATTGATTCTAATTGATGGTAAGTTTGTGTATATTTCCATCATATAAGGAAAGTATAATGAGATGAATTATTTTCTAACTAATCGCATGGTAATAGGAAAGGACTAAATGGAAGCAAGTTTGTATAAACAAGTCACAATGATAATTATCTATGAAAAATAGAGATAAGAAATCAAACAATCATGAACACAATAAAGGAATGTGAAAGAAAGTAAGAAGGAAAAAGAGAGTAATGAGAAATAAAGACATGTAAAACATAAATGATAGTATGAGTAGTATAGAATGAAATAGTAGAATCACCATGTAAGATAAATAATAATTTTACATAGTGTCAAATGATATAATAGATAGATAAAAATAAGATTAGACCACTCATCCAATCTAAATATAAATGTAAAATCATCATGCATGTGTTTATAAATACTAATAAATACACCCACACAAATTATACAAAACATTAGATAGAGATTTCTATGAATTTTGATGCAAATTACTGCTAATGTTTCATCTATCTTGAGTGAAAATTGGGAAAATACCTCTCATCTCATCTCCTCCACAAAAAGGTATGAATGCTAGATAGATCATGATAAGAAGGGAAATCAAGTAAGGGATGCTTGGGAGAATGCATGAGAGAGAGCTATCTATGGGAGATGCAGTAATCACTAATGGAGAAGCATCCATAGGTGAAGGAAGATCCACGGGTGAAGGAGTCATGGGTGGAGGCACAAAATGTGATGAAGGGACCATAGGATGGGATTGAACCATAGGAGGTGGAACCATGGGAGAAGGAGGAGGAGTCTCCTTAATAGAACAACCTATGAGAGGAATTATATAAGGTTTGATAATAACTATAAGGTGATCCCTAAGGTTTTTTTGAAGGATACAACAATTATCGATGTGATGGGTGCCACATTAGTACCACAAATAATACAAATCACCATACTTATGCATATATTTAAGTGTAACCTTCAAGGGAGGCATGGTTTTATCTAAGGACTAAGGGAAATAAGGATTCAAAGTATAAATATATTGTCACATCTTATGATAATGGGTAGATGAATGATTATCTATTCTATGGAACTAACATATATACTTGTGAGTGGTCTTAGGAGAAACACTCATAGGAGGAGGTGTAAAAATAATAGGAGTTGGAAAAATCTCATCAGCCCATTTAGTGGGTAATGGAGCCATCTAAGTTAAAGGAATTAAACCATCACCAAGGGAGGGTGGTGGTGGGGAAAGAATGGAACTAAGTTCAATGGAAGGAGAAATGGGATTAGAAGTAGGTGTAGGTTTAGTAATAGTGGAATTAGGAAAATGATTAACTATAGAAAGAACAATAATGGGCTCAACTATATTAGGAATATGATGGGTTCAAAAGTGGGTTCCATTGTGGGAAGAGTGGGGTCAAAATAAGGGTCACACTCATCTCAAGGGTAAACTAAATACAATGGTCAGGGCACTTAGTAAAGTGGTAAGTCCTAGTCATAGAATGATCCATGAGCATAATCATATGAGGCTCCTAAAAACTTTGAGGTGTTATCGCCATCTCTACTTTAAGATAAAGAGGAAAAATAATAAAATTAGGAACTAAAAAGGAGGGAAGATGGGATTATTTATGAAAATAATCAAACAAATAAGAATGGTAATTGATAATTTATGCATTACAACCTTGAACAAGACCACCTAAGAATGGATCACATAAGGAATAACTAGCACCATCATCTGGTGTGTGAAGATTAATGACACAAGTAGGGATGACCTTATCATTTGATGAAGTATGGTGAATAGAATGTTAGGTTTATATTAAGACAACATGAATGTCATCGTAATGTGGTTTACAAGAATGAAGCTACAAACAAGTGGGAAGCTATGAGATGAGATGAGGTGAGAGACCAAAAGTTTTATTTTTAAGATAATCTCATTAGTCTCATCATAATAAGAATCTATGAGGTTAGGAGGGATGTTCTAATTATTTTGGGATGACCATTGTAACCTCAATTTGAATTGATAGGGAAATTGAAGCATTGAGACTCATAGAATGCAAAACTAGGCAAAGAAAGATTTAAGAGTAGGAATCTTAAAGACACCATGGTCTTGGAATTATTCAAAATTCCAAGGATTAGTGTCACCTTGAATCTTATAAATGGATCCATTATGAAGGAATTTAATGCATTGGTATGAAAAAAATAAAATAATCTCATATAGTGATTCCATGGCCTACCAAGCAAGAGGTTATAATAGAGAGGAAAATTAAAAATCATCGCCTTCACATAGACAATGACAAATGGGATGGTAATGGGAAGCCACACATAACTTGATGAAGGTATTTGCCTTTTATCATAGAATTAGAATGTGATGAATGTGGACTTGAGATTACATTATGAATATCCAAAGGTTTTGAAAAAATTAAGAGAGGTAATGCAAGTGCCTAAACCCTCATCAATTAATGCATGCTTGACTTAGATATCACCTATTTAGACACTAATGAACAAAGGAGGATCATTTACATGAAGCAAAATCTCATCAGGAAACATAGATGCTATAAGAAATTTCAAAGAAAGAGAAGTGTCCATTATTTCATCAACATGGATGTATATCTCTTCACATTATTGTAATATGTTATCCTCAAATCCAGATAAGGATACTTCATGTCTTGCTAAGGGAGGAAAAGGGATGTTCATTTCAAATAATAGTTTCATAAGATGGTTTCTATGATTTGGATAAGTCCTCATAAACTCAAGGAACAAAATTTGGGATGGGAGATTAGTGAGCTCCATAATGGGATCCCACTCATCATAACCCATAAGAAGGTTGTTAGATATAGGTGCATAATGATTAAGAAGGTCCTCAGAAGGAGGAGCTGAAGTGCACTAGATTTTTTATTCATAAGAAGGAGAAGATTTAGAGAAAGTTTGTAAATTGTGTTACAAAGATAAAATAATGGGTTCAAGTTAATTTTGAGAATTGGTAGAAGTAATATTAGAATATTGATTATAATTAGAATTAGAAGATGGAATAATGGTAGAAATAGAATGGGAAGAGTTATCCAAGGGAGAATTAGGAATCGGATCATCAAAGGTTATAATGTCATCTTTCCCCAACTCATTTAAGTGAGTTGGAGAAGAATCCTAGATAACACAATATGTTTGAGATAATAAAAGAGTGTAGATGGGTTGAGTGTCAATAAAATAAACCATGCTTGACATATTATTCATATTAACTACATTCTCTTTGTAAGGAGGGTCAATAATACTTTATACATTGTTGGTGGAAGGGGTGGGCTTGTCTTGGGTGTATTTATTAGGTTGGTGATTAAGAAGAGGGTCTTTATAGATATATAAATGAGTATTATCTTGATTTAATGCTTAATATATAGTATGTGATTCATAAGACTTAAAATTAGTGTCATAGGCTTGTTGACACTTTTAGATGATATAATCATGATCAAAACTAAGACCAAGAAGAAAATCCATAAATAAATTATGAAGTTTCCTACAAGTCTCATGAGAATGACCCCAACTAGTGTGAAACCAAAAAAACTTGTTATGATGATACCAAGATTTCATAGGATGAGTAGCATCAAGTTCTCATGGAAGAGACCTAGGTAGATGCTTAAGTAATTTACCTGAGGATAGAGTTTTTTGAACATTAATTTTATTTGGTGAAGATAAATGAGGATTGGTATATTTTTAAGAAGTGGGAGATGGTTTCAAAGATTCATTAGGAATGATAGATTAAATAATGTGAATGATGTCATAAGAGTCTATGACACCATCATTGGTAGGTATCATTACAATTTTTATTCTTAAGGAAGAGATGAGGAACCATAGAAGAGTGGGGTGGCTCAAATTAATGAATAAGGAAATTTTGAAATTTATATTGGTCAATAGCAATGGAATGAGTTCTAATTTGATTATACAAATCTAAAGCATCACCTGTGAGGGTTTTATCTAAGAGTTTTGTAGCATTAAAGGTGTTCAATTTGACCCAATCCTTACAAATATTTCTAAATGTTTTAAGATGAAGGTTAGGATTGATTGATCTATTATAAGAAATTGTAGGGGTGATACCTCCTAGATCAATATTAGTGATTTGAATGGTAAAAGGTTAACTTTGAAGATGTTTAATAGTTTTGTTTACCAAAGGAGGTTGAGGAATGAGTTTTCCTTGGTAATATTGAAGAGGAGGGGGAACATTTTGGTTATGTGTGCCCCAAGCCATTGGTTGAGTATGAGTTTGAAGATGTAGAAGGTGATTTTACATTCTCATCATTTGATTTGTATTATGATCTTGAAAGGTAATTTTTTATTGAGTGTTTTTAATAAAACTTAGTGGGATTGATCAACATTATTAACATTAGTTAAAGCATTAGAATTGGTATGAGTGGATTGTGTACCACTATTGGTGTTGATAGGGGATTGAGAGGCACCAGTGGAAAAAATTGCTAATAAATCAAAAGATGGGATAATAAATAGATGATAAAAGGAAACACTAAAAGCATGATTACCTTTGGTAACATATGATGCACTATTAAAAGGATTAAGGATAGTAGATCTCATAAAAGGACCACTATATATAGAACCTACTATGTTAGTGGAGATATTAGGCATTGAAGTAGAAGTTAGAGAAGAGGAGGTCATGGTATAAGAAGGGGTCATAATAGAGGGAAGAGGTTGAGAATCAAATAAAGTGGTAACTCTAAATCCACTTGAGAATGTGGGAGTAGGTGAATGAGCCTCTTCATATTGACCACTAATAATAAGGTGGTAAATGTTAGAGGTATCCTTTCCTTGATGTTGAGGAAATTTGGAAATAAAAAAGAGCATTTCAAGGATATACTCTAATTCAGGGTGATATTCTAGGGAGAAGAGAGGATTATGCTATGAAACTTAATGAGGGGTCCCATAGTTCATTGTGTGAGTCGATATGTGAACATTAATCTCATCTAAGAGAGGATCCCTACTCTACATATGGGATACCCTATGAGGGTTGGTAAAACTCATCATGTTTGTCAAATTCAACTCAGTGTTGTCTTTAAATAAAAAATTCATGATGAAGGAAAAGGATTGAAATCAAGTAATAGAAATGTAAAATTAGGGAAACATGAAGTGGAAAAAATAGTACATGGTCAACTAGGTCAATCTAGTATAGCAGATATAAGCTAAAAACGTGTATAGGGTTGATTGGGTTGACCTAGTATAATAGACAGGGAAAATTAGAAAGCCTAAAATAGATTGTGTTGATTGAAATGATCATGTACTAAGAATCATTTTTCAAGTACTTTGAAAGGTAATAATTGAAGTTAAACAAACAATTAATTTAACCAATTAGGTTGATCTAATTAAGGCACATGACATAAATCCTTCCACCAATGCTAGCCAATGCAAGTTTTTTCAATACAAAATACAATTGAGCAAAGAACAAACAACTAACTTGGAATGTAAAAGCTAACTATTTGGTCAGCCTAAATGTTGTTAGATTATTATAATATAGTTTTAAATGTGATGTGAAGTTGGATATAATAAAGGAAATAGAAAGCAATCTAAGGATAATTTTAGGATGCTTGGGTTGAAAGGGATTTGTATTAGCAATGGTACAGACTTGGTATTGGGGCATACCCCCTCACTTCACACACTATAGAGATAAGGGTGTCATGTGATTATCCATAATATACCATTGACCACATGTTTATAATTATCCTTAAAACCAAGTCATCTTCCCCCTTGGTGATGAAATCCAAGTAGGTTGCCCTTGGGTAGACATTTTTTAAAGTGTTTATTAATATTTTGTGATTTGGTTGTGTGCATAAAATAGAAAATAGTGAAATTAAATGGAAAATTATCTATTTTAATCATGGAAGCAATAATAAATTAAAGTGTGAGTTAATTACTAGCATAGAAGGGTTAATTCTAACTTTGAAACAAGGTATAGTGTTGATGCAGTGGATAGTGTATGCATATAATGCAGAATATGGTTGATCGTGTCACCTCTGTACTATGGAAGAAAAATTATAAAAATGAATAGGGTCGACATAGTTGACCTATTTATCCAAATATCACACAAAATAAAACTAAGTCAATAGGGTCAATCCAATTGACCATACAAGGGCAGTTTTAAAGACTATAAATTATGAAAGGAATGACTGTAAGGAAAGAGAGAAATGATAGAAAGGAATCTTGGTGAATTTTAGGATGTATAAAAGTGATATCGTTGTGAAATAACCTTGATAAATGTTTTAAAAATCCTACTAACATGGTCGATTGGGTTGATCTATCTTTGCATGAGCCTATTGTTGAGTGCCTAAACTATGTAGGGTCGACTGGGTCAACTTAGTATGCTTATTAGGATGACTAAAAATGTATAGGGTCAATTGGGTTGACCTAGTATGATAAACCTGATGTCTAAAAATATATAAAATTTTATTGGGTTTATTGAGTTGATCCAGTAGCTTGTACCTAAAAACTTGTGCAAAAAAATTAGAACTGGGTCGATGCAGTTGACCTAATATGGAAAATATATTATCAAAATAATGAAATAAGTGAATAAATACTATAAATTTTAGATTCACATCAGGTTACCATAATATATTCAATAATAAATTTATCATGTTTATAAATCAATCCTGTATCGAAAAAGATAGAGTATACATACCCTTTCGATTGGGAATACATTTGTTAAGTGGGAGCATGACCAATATGGGTATCCACTAGACTAGATTAGGGGGTAATTTATCACAATAAACTATTATAAATAGGGCTTAAAATCCTGTAATCTAACATAATCATGTAATAACCCTAAGGGGGTCCTATTTTTTAATATTGCACGTATACTAATAACAATAAAGTAAATCTAGTCTAATGATCACCAAAGCTTGTGGCACAAAGTGGGGGTTAAAAACAAAACAAAAACTAAAAATTCATAGAATAAATATGCTCATGTCAATTTATATATAATTATAATTCATGGAAGATAATCACAACTTTGTTATCTATCTATAATCTACAAATTAGAAATAAAGTTAGGAATACTTACCTTGAAAATAAACTTGCCAAGCCTAAATCTATCCCTTGGTCAAGGTGTGTTGTAAGAAATTATTATGGTATGAAAGGATAAAAAATAAAAATCATCTCTAGGATACACAACATATCTATTCATCTAGAATACTTCTCCATAAGATAATATTTGTATCTTCAAAGTAAGTCTAGAATCTTAAGCTTTACGTCTCAAGTAGAATGGTCAATAAGAAGATGTCTGTTCACACTTACTTCTTATTCACCTATTTATTATCAAATGGTGGGAAATTAACTTGAATATATAGGTAGATCTTACCCTAAATCCTTACAAAAATGTTAGCTGATAGGGTCGACCCAGTTGACATAGTATAATTTCAAATAATAGTTCACTAGTTCACAAACTAGGTCAGCCAAATGTCAAAATAGCTCCTAAGTGAAAATAACCCAAAAATATATAAGGTCAACCCAATAGACCCTATATATCCAACTAATAAAATCGGATTTAGGTAAGGAAAATGATGATAAATTGTGTAAAATGTCTAGAATAGGTTCAACTAAGAAGAGCAAGCTTAAGGTAAATGGTTTTAGGAGGGAAGTGTGTAGATAACATGTGGCAAAAGGGACAACAATATTACAAAGGACCAATTTTTTGCCCACCCCTTTCCTATTTCACCCCATAATGTGTGCACTTAGAGTGATTAAGACTTAATGGATTCTTGCAAGATACAAAGTGTCATTAATTGATAAAAGTTTGAAAATATTACATGTATACACACACTCTCTCATAACAACACCACTCACTATGTTGGCATAATATATCATCATACACATACTTTAAATCTTACTTGACCTTGAAAAATCACAAAAAAAATTGTCATCAATGACAACATCAATGCCAAAACTCAATAATCAATGACATTGGTCAACAATCTTCCCCTTTGTCATTGATGGCAAACACACTCAAAAAACTATGACAACCACTCTTTATGGAAACCATCTCCTAGATATGGATATTTCATTTTCTCACCATTTTTTATCTTTCTCCCCATTTGACATTAATGAAAAAGGTTTACCTACAACTACTAGAATCACACTTTCTCTGCCTGAGCTAATACTACCTCTCAAAGACACTAGATTGCACACAATTTTTAGAAACTATGGAAAAAAATCTATGAAACTTCTCTCAATCAGGTCACTTATTATTAATTTTGAACTATATTCCCTTTTCAAATCATTCTCCTATTTAATCCATCAAAAAACTCAACAAAAATAATCTATGCAGCATCTCAGACACATGTTCCCCATAACTCCATACATACCTCTATTCTGATATAAAAGTAACTACTCTCTTGAAAAATAAATCAAAGCTACCAAGCTCCCCCTCAGACCAAGTATATCTCCTCTAAATTAACTTTGAACTCAATATCACTTACCTTCCTTGACATGGTTGAAGAAGATCAAACTCTTGATCACATACTAATCTACCACACTCTTGACACCAACTATAGAATTAGGGACTCCCCCTTTGTCTTCATAGATCAACACATGTGTCAATAGTAATCTTAAACCATCTTCATATTCCTTCAAGCATATTTACTCTTATACCCCTTCTTAACACATATCAAGCTCAACTACTCACATAAATAGATACCAAAATCTTACCTCTCATATACCAATTAATTACACATTGACCTCAGATACTTGATGTCAACCTTAGATATCTCATCATGTTACCTAATACACTTCAAACCTCATGATTCTAATGATATAAGAGTGTCTCCATGAAGCTTAATGGAGTCACCCATTTTCATAGGGAACTAAAGCAACATGAACTTGGTAGATTCCTATATCTCCAATCTACTCTTCTTAGCCATCTTGCAATCATGAGACTAATAGTCTCTCTTTAGAATACACTTAATCTTGATTGAATCATTTGACTCATCCACCTTGTCATGCTTCTTTTTCTCTTTGAATTTTTTTTCAATATATGTAACTAACACATGTTATTAAAATTCCCTTACATCTTATCCTTTCTCTACCTAAGTAAATAGTCCATTTTGAATAGTAGATCGATCATGACTCACTTTGACTATCTTTGGTGTTTATACACATGTTTTACCCTTCCATGCACTCTAGGACCTCCATATACCTTATTATGTCTTGACGGTCTTCTAACTCTATTAGGATAGAATATTACAATGTGTCCCATATTATGATAATATTAGCAAACAAAATTATTTTTCTTACCTCTTGATTGATCACTCCTTCCATGGTCCCATGATAACTCATCCCTTGAGGTCATTCTACAATCACTTTCTCTATGACCAAAGATATGACAAGAAAAACAACAACCATTGAAAGAATTAGAATACCTCATGGAATTCGGCTATCTGATTAGTCTCTTCATGTTGACTATCATGTTGGTTATCTTAAATTATTTTGGATTCTCACACTCTTTCTTAAACTTGTTCATCTTGTCTATAAGCTGCCTATTACCAACATTCAAATAATCTAGCTTTGTCTTCAATTTATCATACTCAACTTCTTTGATCTAAACATTATATTGACACCTTCATAATAATTTTTGAGATCATTTATAGTATCCTTTTGATAATTCAAATCATCTAGGTCAGTTATGATCTTAGATTTAAGGTATAATTCAGATTTTCCTTCTTCATTGTCATAGTAGACTTCTTCATCATACATGTTGTCTTCTTCTTTTTGATCACTAGACATCTTGTGCTTATTAGGATCACCTTAGAGCTGTTAGGATTAATTGAAAGGACTATGATGTATACCAATTATTGGAAACACACCCATTGAGATGGGGTTGGGGGTGAATCAATGTATTCAAAATATTCATTCAATTTCACTTAAGCATACATGAACCATTCACATAAATATGAACATATAATAATGCATATACGACCATACAAGATCATGAAATAAGATAACACATTACATATGTGGGAAAAACTAAAGGGGAATAAAACCCATTTATATATGCAAATGGACTATATTAATATAATAAAAAAACCAATCTTTAGTGAAGCACCAACTCCACATGGAGAACTAACCCCAACTAGTCAATCACCCACTCAATTGGGCTTTAGAAAGCACCATATTGTAATCAAGAACCAACTTCATAGAAAAAGAATCACCAAATAAACCATATAAAAAAATTTATCATCTTAAAAAAATATTTATTCTCACACAATATATGATAATCACCTACTTTATCTCTTCTCACTCTTCTATCTCTCTCAAACTACATTTTAGTCTTCTTAGCTCAACTAGGTCTCTTCAAGATAGATTAGGTCATATGCCTTGATAGTAATCTATAGTACCCCTATTATTTATTAATTATATTTTATATATTACCCCATAATTTTATAAAATTCCTTCTTAACCTCTTTAATGTGTTATTTTCTTTGTTTGTACTCACAAATTTTCTAAATAGTCAATTAGGCCTATTAGGCCTTATTTTTATATAATCATCTAGATTACACACCTCTTGTTCATCCATAATAACTTTAACCCTTTTATTAACCTTAAATTATAATTATAAAATGTTTCATACATTAATAAATTATTACAATACGTTGGACATAACTTAAAAGACCAAAACCTATTTTAGGCCTTAAGGAGACCTAATTAAATCAGGCCTTTATTAGTACACGTTACCCTTTAATATCCTTGGAAAAATTTAAAATAAAAACATGATATTAAAACTTAATATACCACTAAAATATACACAAAATAAAATAATATTATTTCTATGACACTTTTTATCTCCAACCACCACTTGAAGCACACCATTAATATTGTTTACATTAGGCCTTCACACATAGAAAGCTCTATCTTAAATAAATAAAGATAAAAAATTATTTATAAAAAAAACCATGAAAATAAATCACATAAAAATAACCTAAAATACCTCAAAAAACTCACAAATTTAACTATACTTCATCACATAAGGTAAAAAGACTCAAAAACACTCCTACAACTTACTCACTCAAAACTACCAACTAGCCTAAAAAAAAGTTAATGTGAACTTGAATTTAAGCACCTAAACATGGATTTATCAAGATAAAAACACATTAAATTTATTATTTTTAATCCTAAAAACAACCTCAAATACAAAAATCATAAGTTGTAATGTCAAATATTGGTCTTGCAGACCAATATTCTGATCTTCTCTCACACAATCTTGCATGAACTAGATAAGCCATTTTGACTTCAACTTTTCAACCTCTTAAAATAAATTAAAAGATTTAAAAAATAATTAAAATTAATTTCAAGTCACAAAAAACAACACCATATTCATTATATACTTTAAATCATGGCATAAGGCCTCAAACTCATCACTGCAACTTGCTTACTCATAACTACTAATTTAGCTTAAAGCACAATCATGGTGACATTAACCTTCAACACTATATGAATGCTTTTAAATAATTTTAATGAATTAAAATTATCCTATGACATCTCTATAACATATTAAAATATAAAAATCATATGGTTTAGTGGTAAATATTGGTCTTAAGGACCAATTTGTTGACCTCACTAAACATAGTCCCCACTAACTCAGACAAGCATATTCGGATTCAATGAGTAAAAAAATTTAAATTACTATCAAAAATTATAAACAAAATGGATAGGAAACTAATTTCTAAAACAACACCACCATAAACTTGAATGCATCACTCCTTCATTAAATCACATCAAAAACCACCTTTTCACATTGCATGGGTTTTACACTATTCTTCTTCATTAGGCCTGCAAGTGATTGGCCAAATTGAAATACAAAATTTTCACACATAAAACATATAACCTATATATAAAAATTCATAAAAATAAACTAAATTTATCAAGCTTCATCCTCCATCCATTTTCATACTTTGACTTGGTCAACTCTCACTACTATAGTAAATATTTGAGAAATTAGCACTTTCCTATAGGATCTACTCACACACCTGATAACTAAATCATTAATATATGTTCCTAAGAGAGTTTAATACAACATCCAATTATTTATATATCCATGCCAATCCATCTTGATCACTCTATATAAAAAAATCCAATAATGTGTCTTTATTAGGGTTCTTAATAGTGTTTAAATACACTTCCATTATTAATTAGTGTTCATAAAGAATATCCCCTTGATCCAAAAAATAATTCCTAGAATTTTTATATAATAATATTCCCAATATACCATGACTATCTTAGTTTTTCATGCATAGGTTTGATGAGCTAATAAACACAATAAAATCCTTCTCAGATTGAGAATCCTCCATTCTGCATACTCAAAAGACTTTCAAACAAATTTTCATAACTTTTTTGACTAACCATAACCTTAAAATTTGTCAACATACTTAAATAAGCATGAAACACTTTTGACAAAACTCACCTATCCATACTTGTGTTTGAAATATAACCACATACCCCATTAGGCCATACTTTCTCTCTACATCATGGTCTTCATACTACATTAGAACTAGAAACACACCTTCATGCCACTATAAATGAACTCTAAATCTCATCAAAATGATTTAAAAAAATCATATAATCTCTCATGCCTCTATGAATCCATATTATCATGTCACCATACACACCTTCTCATAAGGAATTTACATGTGATGACTAGTGTCATGAGTAGGCTTCTTAAGCACTTGAAACTTGAAAACTGACCTTGAAAAAATTATAAAACTATATATACTTTACTTACATGATCACACAATTCCAAACAATATCTCATAAGATTTTTCTTACTTACTTCACCAAACTTCACTATACACACCTTCTCATAGGGTTTATATTAGGCTTCTCAGGACACCTCAAACTCAAGAACTAGTACTCAAACATACTTACCTAAATGATATAAAAAAATAAAACTATTAATAAAACACTCACATAAATTAAATAATATTTTTCATGATTAAAAACTTACATATATTCTTCACATACCTTGATAATAGATCATGATATCTTATTAGGCTAGATAGGGTCTAGAAGCAGTCTAGCCGTAGACATGGTTTGAAGGTCCTACCCCTATAAGATCACCTTGAGACTCTCATGTGTACTATAATTACTCATATACATGCTCAAAAAAATTCATACCTCTACACATACATCTTCATGCTCACTGTGCACATGCCTTTTCATGGCATGACTATGCTTTATGTGCATTGTACCTTCCATCTTTGACTTTATCACATTTCATAATTGCAACAACACTATTTTATATTATGAACATGCACTTATTTCTCATGTAAAACTCATGGAAACACTCTTTATTTCATGAATGACCTCACTCATGATAAGTCTTCCATACACCTAATCACTACCAATAGAACTAATCGACTTGTCATCAACCTCATTCACCATGATTTGCCAACTGAACTAATCAACTTGTCATCAACCTCATTTACCATGATTACACTCTATATCATATAAATAACACTTAGTATGTTGGGATAAGAATTCATCATTCTTACTATACCATTAACCTACATAAGACACTTTCACATCAATGCCAAAACTCAATAGTCAATGACAATTCTCAACACATCAAGGGTAGGTGGGAGAGATATTTAGTGTTAGATTTGAATTCTCTTGTCTTAGTTGGAGGAGGTTTAGATTGAAAAATTTTTATAGTGATTATGTTATTTATATTTTGGAAACATTTCTAGAGTAAATTAAGAGATGCTTTGAATTAGCTAATAATAAAGTTTTATCTTTTAACTTGATAATGAGAGTCTTTTAAGGTTTGAGGAGAAAATATTCTGACCTTGTATTGCATATATGGTTTTAAGGTAGTAATAAATAGTTTAAAAATATTATCATCACTCATGTTATGATTAACTTTATGAGCTAATAGTTTCCATATTTTAATAAATGTATGCATAGGTTCATTAGGTAATTTATTAGCATTGATAAAATGACTAAGATAATTATTAGGAAGGTTATTTTGTTGAAATTATTTTACTAAATCATTGAAAAGGTCTTCTAGTTTCAATATACAATGTTGTGGAAGTGAATCATACCATTCTAGAGTATCTCTTGTAAGATTTTTGACAAAAATTTAAGTGGTATCAAATGCATTAGTTTGAACCCAAAACTTATATATTACCAAATTATTTGATTAAGATATCAAGGTCTTTATCTCCATCACACTTAATGGTTGGATAAATATTTCCAATATTATTGGATACAATGAATGGGGTTAGAGGTTAGTTTTGAATGTATTGAAGAATTTTATTATGCATGATGGGTTGAGGGGTGATATTCCCATTGGCATATCTAAGATGTGGATAAATAAATTTTTGATTATTTTGAGACATAACCATATGGTCTTGACTTTCAGTTTGTATAATATGGTTTTACATTCTGAGCATTTGAGCATTGTTAGTTTTTTTTCATAGCATTGATTTGTTGAATCATTTGTGTAATAATTTAAGTTGTATCTATAGGTGTGTTTCGATTATTAATGTTGGATGGTGGTATGTTAATGTTGTTTGGAGGGGCTACCCCATGATTAGTGAGTAGAGTGTTTCCCATAAGAGGATCCTCTATGTTGGTATCAATTACTCCAATGGTAAAATAAGGGAGTTAGGATATAAGACCATTTAAGTTAGGATTATCTAGATCATTTTTTTGATTTATATTTACCATCATGAATTTAATTAACCTAGATGATTGATGAGATTAATTACACCATGAGGAGCTATCCTCTTGGGTAACTAAGCTATGTATAAAAGAAGAAACCATGTACACTCGAAATGGGTTGAAGATATCAAGAAAGATCCTAATGGGTGATTTCATGATGCTAATTAAGATGGTAGGAAAAAAATAGGATACAAAGATAATAAAATTAAAATATTGATAAAATAAACTAAATCAACCATAAGCAATGTGATTTACTAGGTTGATCTATCAAAGATAAAAGGATTTGTTGAAATAAGACTATATTAATTGAGAAATACAAAGTTATCTAGGTTGATCTATTGTGATCTAGAAACATTTGTTGAAAAATCAAATTAAGTAATCTAGGTTGATCTATTGTGATCTAGAAAAGATTTTTGAAAATAAAGCTAGTTTAGCTAGGGAATATGAAGTTAGCCAAGTCAAACTTTTGTGATATCTAGAATAAGAATATAAATATCCTACTAAGTGAAGTTGGTCAACTTAGTTTTATAATCATGCAAATAAAAGAAATATTAACAAAATAATAATTTGAATTTTTTTAATTATTTATATAGGAAATAAATATATATTTTTTTAAAAATCTACTAAGTCTAATTGGTTTACTTAGTTGTATAGGTAGGAATATAGAAAAATACACAATCATACTAGATTGTGTTGGTCAATCTAGTAAGTTTTGGAAAACCTAATAATTTGAGCTAATTGACTTAGTTGTATAGGTAGGAAAAAAATTAATTAAAAATCATTAAATTATTTTAAAATGGTATTCAATCTTAAAATATATTTTAATTCAACTTTCAAAACACCAAAATTTTCCATATGCCAATTGATAAAAAAAATTCAATTTTAACACAAATGTGATGAGAAACTTACTTAATCTTAAAATATTGATAAATTAAATTAAAAAATAATTAATTTTATTTAATCATGTTATTATATATCATTAATTTTTTATATTTAATCACAAACACAAATCTATATAAAAAACTAGCAATTTCACTATACCTGATTTCACTGAAAGTCATAAAAATGACAAATTATGAACTCCATATTATATTAATTATATATATGAAAAAATTATATAAAATTGGTATATTTTATAGTAATAATATTATAAATAAATAACTGAAACAAATATATAATCACCACACTAAAATATGCTTAAATACACAAACATGCAAACATACACACCAACTGAATATGAGGATCTACAAATCTATGAAGCTTAAATATAGTATATTTATGATATTACCATAAATAAATAAATAAAATTTCATCCTATTATATTCATGAAACAAATGGGTTTCATATTTTAATCCTATAGTTGAAGCACAAGTGTAACAAGCATAAATAAATTGTTAATTTGGCTAAAGATTCCGACCAATGAGGTTATTTGTCTTAAATAAAAGTTTGGGAACAAATCCAAACTTCCTTAAAGGAAAAAATATATAATTACATATGCTAACTCTGAAATTTTTAATATAAATTTTCCACATTCTATCTCTAAGCATGGGTAGTATAAACTTTCCATATTGTCATCCAAGATAGACCTGCTAATGACAATCATAGTTTCCATCAAATTAGGGTCTTTCCAAAATCATCCATTATTAACTCCCCCACTAATGTTTTTTCATATATTTTACATAATTAATATCTTGGATAATTAACACTTATTTCCATTTTAATTTCCCTTAGCCCATGTGAAATATGAACATGGGAGTTTGGGGACAATCATCATGAATTGATTAAAAAGAGGACATTACAAGTCCACCCTCCCTAAAATTCCTTTCCATAAATCAATGATATTTAAAGTGTTAAAAAATATTTGGTCCTTCCCAACTATAATCCTCTATAGGTATATTATTTCAATGAATTAAATATTATGTAATGATCATATTTCTCATTTTTTCCCTAGTGTCAATAATGGCATATTATTCCAATATGAGCTTTCCATCATCATCCAAAGGTGGAAAATACATTTATGGTGTGAAACTTTTTCCAAGATCCATTTTTAATTAGGACACATTCAAAAAATTATGGATCCTACTATTCTCTATTAATTTTAGCTCATAAGCTACTTCACCAACCCTCTTCATGATTTTGTAAGGCACAAAGAATCATGGTTTAAGATTCTCAGTGCCAATTCTTTTGATGGATGTTTGACCTTAAGGATGAAATATAAGTAATACCATATCCCTAACATTAAATTACTTCTCAATTCATTTCTAATATGCATAAAACTTATGTTGGTTTTTGGCTTGTTGGATATGATCTTTGAGGGACCTAAGTATGTCTTCACTTTAATGTACTTGATCCCTAGATACTGACATTTTATTATATGTAAATAAAAAATCGAAAAATGATAATGTAATATAGACATACAAGACCATAAATGGATACATACCATTGGACATATGGTGGGTGGTGTTTTATTATTATTCTCCCAAGTGCAACCACTTAACCCACGTTGATTGTTGATCAGAAACATAATTCCTCAAATATCCTTCAACCCACTTATTCACAATTTCTATTTGCACATATACTTGTGGGTGATATATTGTGCTAGGGTATAAATAATTCCTATCAAAAAGAGATAATAAATATTCTATCTCTATCACTAACAATATTTTTAGGCAACCCATGTAGACTAAACACTTCTCTAAAAAATAAATTTTCTACTTCATGTACTTTAAATTTAGAAGTGATAGAAAGGAAATATGCATAATTAGTTAGCCTATCATAAAAACATAAATGAAATATTTCTTAGTTACCTTGGGATAAATATAATGAAATCCATGAATATGCATTCCCACTTCTAATTTGTAATAGATAATGGCTATAGCAATCATGTTGGAAAGACATGCTCTAGCTTATTTTTTTATAGGTGATGTATTCTATAATGTGTTTGAATATGTCCTTCTTGAGTCCTTTCCATAATAATTTTTCTTTGATGTTTTTGTAGTTCTTGTATAATCCTAGATGTCCCACTAGTGCTGTAACATGAAAATATCTCAAAATTTTCCCCTTTATTTTGGATTCAAGAATTAGGAAGATTTTTTTTATAAAGTATGAAGACATCCATCATTTTCCCATTGTAAATATATTTTATCTCACATTACCATCAATGAAGTTAGTATTAATTTTTTTTTTAATGTTCTTCCATGATTTAAACCTTCCAATCTATTTAAATAATTGAATTAGAATGCAAAGTAGGCATTCTAGAAAGAGCATCAACTAATATATTATTTTACCCTTTAATGTACTCTATATCAAAATCATAGGCTTGGAGTTTACTCACCCATCTTAGTTTTATATCATTGAATTCACATTGGCCAAGGAAAAAATTCAAGATATTATGATTAGTGTTCACTAAATTTTTTTCACAAACCAAATACCGTCAGAACATGGCCAAAACATGTATGATGGCAAACATTTATTTATCATATATTAATAATCCTTTCTTTTATTCTGATAAGTTACTACTTTCAAATTCTATGGGATGCCCCTTATAAAATAATAATACTCTAATTCCTTCACATAAATCATCACACTCTATAGTAAATGGAAGTGAAAATATGGATACAAAGTACAAGGCATGCACTCATTACCTATCTAAGCTTGTCAAAATATTCTTCCACTATTTGTGTCCAATCCAAATCTCCTTTATTTGTCATATCACTCAAGGGTGTTTCTATATTTTAAAATCCCTTACCAAATATTCTATAATAATTACAAAGGCAAAATAATCCTCTCAACTATGTTAGTGTGGTTTGAGGAATCCAATCCAAGATAACTTTGATCTTCTATTAATCTAACTAAAAACATTGAGCACTAATTACATGCACCAAATACAATATTTGTCATCCCAAACTCACATTTGGAGTATTTTTCAAAGAGTAATTTTTCCGTAAAATTTCAAAAAAATTCAAATGATCCTCCCAAGTTTTACTATATATCAAAATGTAATCAAAGAAAACAAAATAAAATATTCATAATTAATTTATAAATACCCAATTTATACATGACTATAAGGTAGTTGGTGTATTTTTCAAACCAACAGGCATGACCAAGAACTCAAAATGTCCATGGTGAAATTTAAATTTTGTCTTATGTACATCTTCATCACTTATATGGATTTGATGGTAACTTTACCTCAAATCAATCTTTGAAAAGTACACTACTCGATGCAACTCATTAATGAGCTCATCGATCATTATAATGGGGTATCTATTTTTTATGGTATTTTGGTTCAAGGTCCTATATTCAATGCTCATCCATATGGTGCCATTATTTTTAGTCACAAGAACCATTGATGAAGCAAATGGGTTAGAGCTAGGACTATTGTGTCCCATCTCTAATATTTCCTTTATGTCCTTTTTAAATATCCTTTTTATACATTCTTGGGTGGTGTTAAGGAGTGGTCATGATAGGATTAGCACTTGACTCCAACTCTATGATGTGTTGGAATCCTCTATTAGGTGGTAATCTAGGAGGTAAATCACTAAATACCACACTATGCCTCTCCAAAATATTGAGAATTTAAGCATGATAGGTATATTTGTCACCCATGGTTAAATTGGTAAGCATCACCAAACACCTTGTTTCCAAAAAAAATTATACCTTATAGAAGATCCTCTCCATTTTTCTAGCTATAACCACTTATGGTGATCCATTAGAAATACCTCTAAGCACCACATATTTTCCTTTAAATTTAAATTTGAACTCTATGGATTGATAATTCTATGAAAAATCACCAAGAGATCGAAACTATTGTATATCAAAAATCATGTCAATTTATGCTAATCCAATAACATGGAAATCATCACATACTATAGAAATATTATGCATCATAAGTCTTTTATGACATGTGCATTTTGGCTGAGTCTAATATCCTAAAATCCTAAAATAAGCTAAGAATAATATACTAAAAACTTGAAATAGGTTAAGTCTAAAATGTGGTATAATCCTTAAAAACTTATAATTTTCATCATAACTCCTTGAGATATGAAACCCCTCTCAAACATCCTAAAATTATACACATAAAATATAACTTAAATTATAAAGAAGTTAATGTCTATATATAAATGCTAACTTAAATGTTTATTTTATGTATATACTATTTAGTTCACACATGGTAATTAATTTTAGTAATTACCATCATAATTCAGGTAACCAACCATAATCCTAAAATATTAAATAAAATCACTTTTAACCAAGTAAATCTATATCTTTAACAACATCCTTCATAATCAAAACCTATGTAACAAATAATAAATGCTTGTCTTAAGCACATGGTTAAAAATAACCAAGTGGAATGTAGTTGAAAAGAACATAATCATTATTGATCCTCCCATGGTCAACATCAATCTATTTTGGATTGACATCAATTATAAAAGCATATGCATTATTATTTACAAGTGATGGTAATTTTACACTTGAGAGCTACGAAAATTCTCCTAAAAAAGCTGTAAGACATTACTCGGCTCTCTGATAGTAGGCCTTCTTGAAATAATAATCATTAAAAATTCTTTAACAAGCCCAAAAATCCAATATACATATCTAGAGAATTGAAGCTCGTTTAAGGTAAGTTTATTTAGTTTTCTTTATAATCTGCTCTTTCTATTCTATCATTTATTCCTATTTAGTTCCATCCAAATTTCTAGGCCACCTTAGATCCTTCTGAATCTATCCTTTAACAGTCTATTTTATCATCCTAACTTTATATCATAATCAACATCGACCCTACTTGGAATCAATGTCAATTCATAAAATCAACACTGATCCTAAAGGAATTGATATCGATCACTATAAAAATTATTTTTCTTAAATCTGAATTAGTTTTAGTAGAATACTAGATAGGCGAATCAAGTATTAGATATAATCTTATTGTTTGATTTCTAAATAATGATCTCTTATCCTTGAATAATCATATTTTGTCATTTGAATCAATATATTTAACATCTTATAATCTTTATTAATGTCAATTTATTACCATATTAATTGAATAAAGTGGGTTGGCATCCATTTGAGGAAGCTCATTACTTCTAAAAACTAGTTTGGTACTAGGTAACCCACCTACCTATCCTATTAATCCAATCTTGTCCAAGTTGTCTGTTATGTGCATGTAATCCTCCCTAGCCAAAAAGGAGTTCCCACTTATCTAGATCAATGGTGCACAACCTCCATCACATGAATTCCTCATTAAACCCTATATCATTTATATTTTTAGTAAGATAATTTTACTAAAAGGAAAATAAACCAAAAAATACTAAAACACATACCTTATGATCACCCATGACTATGTTGAGGTTTAAGATTATTTTAGTAAATGGAATGGTGAATCCGTTAGAAACAATTACATTGAATCCTTCAAAACCTTTATATTTCAATCCCCTCTTCATTATCAAGCCCTCATCAATAAAATTATGTTTATCCCTACTATTAATAAGCATAGTGATCTATTATAAACTAATACTCCTCAAACCTAGAGTGGATGATATCTAGGTGCTCCTAAAAGAGATACAGTGTGCTTGAATCTTCATCCTTCAAATTTATGCTCATGCTATTTTATGATGGGTACGTTAGAAGTAACTTCTTGATGCTAACCACTAACTAATGCACCACATAATCAAATGTATGGTTGGATTCCTAAAGTCCAATTAAAAAGGGAATCCTAGGTGTTTCTAAAATAATATGAGGTACATGTAAACTAAACACCATGTTTAGGTCTATATGGCTATGAGTATTTGGGAAATTCCCTCACACCAAGATATCTATAAATAATAGACAAGGACCATAAATTGAGTATCATGTAACCTTTCATGATAGTATCTATGTATTTTTAAAATTATCAATCCATAATTTCTATATAAATCAAGACAAAGTGAAAATAAATTTGAAAACCAATTGTCAAAAAACCACTTTACAATTTTTTTAGAAAATAATAAATAGGAAACCTACATTTTACAAAGAAAATGTGATATTAATTACTAGGAAAAGAATGAGAATTTCTTTGCTTATGTTAAATTTAAAACACACAAAATAATATCAATCAAGTTGATCTAGTTGAAATACAATCTCGTCTATTGTGAAAACAAGATGGAAAAAAACATAATCAGTCATGCTGACTTTATTTGGTTAAAAAGATAGACATAAAACTAAGTCATCTAGGCTGACTTAGTTGACTATGTGATATAGTTTTACAAAACTAAAAATATGGTAAAGATAGTATAAAAGTTGAAAAGTTTGACTAATTTTATTAAAATATGAAAATGAAAAATTTACAAAAATTAAAATACAATGTTTTTTTAGAGTGAACATATAAAATATAACTAGATTGACTAGGTTGACTGAGATGGTTTGATTAAAATGATAAATAATATTCATTGAAATTGTATTGTTCATACCTAATTGAGTCATGTAAATTAAAAAAACTAAAAAACACAGAGGTTAAATGGGATCAACTAGGGTGATCTAGTCTATTATAAATCTAAAAATGAAAGTGGTAAAATAAAACTACGTTGACTAGGCTTATCTAGTTTGATGAAAGTTAAAAATTAAAAATTGTTAAAATAGACTAAAGCAATCAACCCAATCTATTTGAATATAAGTGATAAATACAAAACACATGAAATGATACTAATTTTTACAATGCATCTTAATTTGTAAATGAAAGCATACAATCCAAAAGATAAAACTAAATTAGCCAATGCAATCTACTAGACTATAAACCCTAGATCTACAAAATAAAAAGAGACTAAATCAACTAGCCTAATCTAGTTGATTGTGGAAAGAGAACCTATAAACATAGGAAAAAATGGGATCAAATAATCTGATATATTTAGATATAAATCCTTAAGTTTTAGACAAATGTTAAGATTATATTGACTAGGACAAACTAGTTGATTGTAAGTGAAAAATTCAAAACATAAAAGGGTTAGATTCACATTAGGTTCAACATAATGTACATAAAAAATTAATATATATAATTTGAGTTTATCTGACTTGGTACAATATAAGATCAAATAAGGTAATAAACTAAAATCCATTTTGATACATGTTTATATTAGGAGCATGACAAAATTGGATCTGCTAAACCTAACCAAGGAATATTTTACCACACAACACCAAAAGAGAGGGTTCCAAAGCCTCTAGGAAAATGACACTACTCAATAAACCTATTTATGTCAAATTACATAAGTTAAAACTAATCTAGTGCTCACCAAATATTATGGCATAAAAGGGGATGTTTAAACATAAATAAATAATCAAGGGATCATGGTAAGCAAATTACTACCTCAATCAACTAAAATGAAAGATGGAAAGGAAATAAAAATGATATATATATATATATATATATATGTATATATACACTAAGTATAATCATAGAGGTAATATAAATAGGGAGTTATACATCCACAATATATATTAATTATACAATTTATATATCTATCACATGAAATAACAAGAGTTAAGAATACTTACCTTGGGGGAACATGTCATGTCTCAATCTCTCCCTTCACCACTAGTGATTTATAAGAGGTTGTTATGGCTTATAAATATCACACTATATAAATTATTTATTGGATAAAATACTCCTAATTTTCATTGAATACTTATCACAAGATAATTATTTTTATCTCTAAGTGAAACCCTAAGTAATGGATCCTTCAAATGCATATTTAGTATAATCATGAACTTTAATGATGAAAAAATGAATGTTAATCTCCATTGGATTGAGATGAGCCTTGTATTTATAATAATAGATAAGTCTTATCTCTTCTAAAATTTTATATCATAAGATCAGCTAGCTTGATCTCATTAGATGTAAAAAGTTACCATTACACCTCAAACTAAGTTAGCCAAATTGACTTAGTTCTATAACATATGTTTAATCATTTTTAGCAAGATTGTTCTGACCAAATTATTTAATAAGGGGTATTTAATTAGTTAGGGGATATTTGAAATGATAAATTATTAGTTAAATGTGTGAATGGGTTTTGGTTACATATGGAGTTATATAATCATTATTTTTAATGGGTTTAGATAATTATAGAGTTGGACAATAATATTGTGATGCACTAATGGTATGACCACCTCTTTTTAGGTGTACCCTTTAAGACAGGCACCTAAAGAGATTGAAACTTGATAGGTTATTGAAATATATAAAGTATCTTTAAATTATAACTTTTAAAAATATTGTGAATAGATAGAGATAAAAAAAAGACTAGTGTAAATTTTCAAAAAAAAACAAATGTTTAGTAACTACACTCAATGATAAGGTAATTGTTATTATCATTAGGCAAATAGGTTTATACAAACTTGTAGATACTAAGATATAAAAATAACATGCAATATCATCACTTGATCATACTAGTACAATTTGGGATGAAATACATAGTCACCTTAGTTACCAATGTTTGAATTTGTTAACAAATAGTCACATGGTGAGTGGATTTATATCCATTAAATAAAGTCAAAATATTTTCATAGGATATCAATTGGGTAAATATATTAGACATAAATTTCATAATGGTAAACCATGAAGGGTATAAGGTGTATTTGACCTAATACATAGAGATTTACATGATCCAATGAAAAATTGTATAGTATCTATAATAATTTATTCTTGTTGATTGTTGATGATTTTTTCTCAAAACATGTGGGTGTATTTCCTAAGTATAAGTTAGAATCATTTTTTAACTTTTTTGCATGGAAATAATTAGTTAAAAAATAATCAAGTATACAAGTTAAATCCCTTACATCTAAAAATGGAAGTGAGTTCATATGAAAATATTTCAAAGCATATTACACACTAGAAGGTATATATAGACATTATACAACTCCTTACACTCCACAAAAAAATGTAGTGGAAAGAAGTTACATCACTATTATGGAAATGAAACATTATATGGTGTAAAGCTATAATATAAGTTTTTGGTAGCAACCATAAGTTTTTATACTATAATGTACATTATTAATAGAATTCCACATAAATATTAGTATAAATTCCCTCCTCAAGAAGCATGGTTATGTAGAACACTCAATGTAATTGGATTTTGCATTTTTTATTGTGCTAGTTTTGTATTAATTCCTAAATAAAAGTGGATTGGTTTAGATGCAAAATTAAAATGTACATGATTTTTTTTCTATAATGACCAATAAAAATAACATATATTACTATATATCTCTATAAATAACGTCGTTATAAATAGATATGTCATAATAGGTGATAATATATTGTATTTATCAAGTAATAGTGAACCCACTAATATTATTAATCTATGGATAGATATTGATGATTTTGAATCAAGTTCATATACACAAGTGGAATAAGACTAAAAATGAGACACCAGAGAAGTCAATATCCATGGAAGGATCTAGTGAGATAAATAGTGATTCATTTTTAGGTTATACTATTCAAAAATAAATACAAAAGTAGTATTATGCCACATTTAAATGCAAAAATGAGGATGAGATTCCACATAAAATGAAAGGGAGATTCACCACATCTAAGAAATAAGTAGTGAAAATCATGTGTAGGTATTTTTTCTTTAAAATTATTTGTTTCACAAATATTTGAGACAAATACATTTTTAGAGGATAAAATAAATCATGAATTGCAATATTCAATAAAGGTGAAGTATTATGATTTAATGAAAAATGCAACTTGATTTTTATCAAATCTAATAAAAGGTAAGAAATCCAATAGATGGAAGTGGATTTACAAATTAAAATGTAATTCAGATGGTTCTTTAGATAATTACAAATCTCATCTTGTTGCTAATGGATATGTTCATGAATGTGTAGATTATGAAGAAATGTTTTTTTTTCTATAGTGAAAATGCCAACATTTTTAATGGTTATTGTTATTCTTGATAAATTTGGATGGTAGGTATATTGGATGGATGTGATTAGTGTTCACTAAACATACACTTAGAGCAATAAGTATACATGGCTCATCCATAGTGATTCTAGATTCCTAGGAAATATCATTTGGTTTTAAGTTATGAAGTCCTTGTATGGACTTAAGCCATGTCTTCAAGCTTAGTATTTAAAAAAAGATAAATATATTATAGAACCTAGTTTTAAAAGAAGTGATTATGAATCTACTCTCCATGATAAAATGTTTGGTGATGGCATTGTAGTTTTGATTGTCTATGTTTATGATATTTACAACATCGAAAGTAGTGTTTTATTGATTCAATAGGTGAAAAACAAACATTTATTTTGTGTTTGAAATGACAAATCTATGTCTAATTCAATATTTTATAGGTATATATTTTTTACAAAATAGTTATACTATTTTTTATCTCAGAAAAAATATTTCAAATATTTTTATACTAATTTAGAATGTATGATTGTAATCCAAAAAATACATTTATGGAATTTTGGATAAAAGTGTCATCTAATATTGATTCACCATCGATGAATAAAACAATTTATAAAAAATCAATAACATTAGAAATATACAAAAATATTATTAGATATTTTAGATGAACTCATTGCTTTGGTATTTTATATCTTAAATATATAGATTTTTAGATAACATGGTATACTAATTCAAATGGGGTAGGATCAGTTGATTAAATACGGTCTACAATAGGTTATTTTTTCACTCTTGGTTTAAGATTATTATCATGTTAGAGTAATATTTAGAATATAGTTTCATTTTTATATATTGAAGTTGAGTACAAATAAGTTGTTAGTATAGGCTATGAATTAATTTTGATTCAAAAAATACATGATGATCTTCAACTTGATTCATCTACACCCATACCTATCTTATGTGACAACTAGACTGCTCTAAAGTTGATGAATAATCTAGTTTTTCATCATAATTTAAAACATATTTAAGTTCACCACTAAATCTATAATTTGGTTAATAATGAAGACATATGTTTTTATTATTGTCCTACTGTAGAGTAACCTACTGATATGATGACTAAACCTATTAGTAAAGATAAATTTGTAAAGTTTAGAGATAAACTTATAATTATTTATGGCTTAGTCATTAAGGGTTCTTATTTTATTAGTTTATTAAATAATCAAGATTATTGTATTTATATTATTTTTTATCCATCATAATCATCTAGATTTAAATTAAATCTTTTTTAAGTTATTTAGTTGTTACTTAGTTATTTCACTAAGTCTTCTCTCCTAATTTGTAAAATATCTTGAGATATTTGAATGTCTCATTTTATGTAAAATTTTAGACCACCGAGGGAATTCTTATTATTGTCTCCACATATGTTAACAAGCTATGATAGTAAAGTTCACATTCACATTGGGGGCACATTGTTTGTATTCACTCGCTCTACATCAACATGCTATCAAATATGGTGCACATTATCCCTTAACATATGTTAAAAATTATCTAGATACATCCCATTATTATAATTTCAAAGCCTTTAAAAATGGTCTTTCTTTATTATATCGATGTATATCAAAATTTAAAATATTTCAAAAATACAAAAAAATCAAAATATTTTATAAAAATTAATATCTAGACATAAACATGACATGTTTTATAGATTTCATTATTATTTTATGTTATTTATCACATGTTTAGTAGATTATATTTTTTTACCATATGCACATGTGTTTTATATTTTATATGAGTGAGATGCATGACAAATATGTTACACATGATATGTGGATGCATAAAAATAGGGCACTCCTATACCTAGGGTCCATGCCAATGTTGAGGGTATATTATTTCATATGTTCCACTCTTATAGGTTATATATTTATAATAAAATTTCATTTACCATTTTAAACTAAATTGACTACTTGCACATGTATTACTATAACTTACATTCTTTATAGTTATACACTTGATAGATATGTTACTTTTTTATCTTATGAGATCGACATAGATTAATTTTATAAACTAGTTAGAATAGTTATATGATTCATTATTTTTATTTAATTACATAATAGGCTCAAATTTATTTTTATATTATGTGATACATTTTATTATCCATTTTTATCTATCCCTTGGTATTGTGTGTTATATTTTATTGTCCATTACATGTGGCCTTTGGCCTTGTGTGTGGAATTTTATTTTTCATTATATGTGACCCTTGGAATATTATGTAACATTTTATGTTTAATATTATGTGGCCCTTGGAATTATGTGACATTTAATGTTATTTCATTTTCTTCATTTTCTGTGTCATGGCCATAACATTTGTGCTTATGAGTGGATGAATCTAGGATTTTATGCTTAGATTGTTGAGTTTATGGTGTCATGAGCTATATAACACACTTTTCCTCTTATTTTTTGTGCCATGATTCACATCATGCACCTTTAATATTTAGTCTTATTCAGTTCTTGTATCAGTTATGCCTAATACTACTTGCCTAATTGTTATATCTATCTTGACATTAGACTTGAATGTTGTTTCGTATATTCATTAAAAATATATACATTACTCTAATGACATGTTATCGACATGACAACATATTATTATACATGATTAAATATTTTTATATAAAATTATGTAATTAGCTCTTATATTTTTAGATGAGTAATCCACATGATACATCTCTCACCTCAAAATGAGGGCATATTAGTGGTATTTTCATAGATATTTAAGCCTCTATGAACATAATTTAACATTTTAAAAAATATTATATGAATAAAAGAGCTCAAAATGGTTTATAATATTATTTTGGTTCATATATGGGTCAAGAATTTATAGATTGAGAAATATTTTAGGGGCATATGTCATGCATATGCACATAATTTACTATAACATGAGTTACACATTTTTAAATGTATAACATAATAAGATATATATTTTTATAATTATATATCATGTTGGCATTGATTAGATAAAATTATGGGAAATGAACATTATTTATACATATACATGCTGTTATAATTTTATATTACCAATATTGATGGTACCTTGAAGTTAAAACCTTTAAATCTATAAATCCATTTGCAACTATTTATTTATTTAAATGAGGTAATGTGGTTAAGGTTCAAAAACATTAAATGACCTATAAATTAATAAAACTGAGCCCAATATGTGGCTCTTACATTATCATCTTTGGGTTAAATATTAATTACTTGTGTAGTGTGATTTAGGTTAAACAACACTCAACATGCTAGGAACTACTCCCTTTTCAATGAGATTTGGGAATTTATCTTCCCAACCCATGATCTTGAATTAGCACATAAATTTTTGGAATTATTTCCCATATAATCCAAGTGATATATTAATAAATAATCACCTAAAATAGAATAAAATAGAGAAACATAACTCACCCACTTACATGTGTGTTCCTTCCTTGTTATTTAAGTTTCAAAAAATTTAGTTTCATTTCATATTTTAGAATTCATACATAGACATTAATTTTTCCATATTAATTTCAAGTTGCATGGATAAATATACATATTTGGATCCTTCTCCCAATGATAAAGCATGTGGTAAAAACCTAGGTACATGTATTTATCCTTTTACTATAGTATTGTATTTTATTTCAATACTATAATAAAAGGGGGGATTTTTTAAATTAGAAAATATGGTATTATATACTTGGAAATATAATTTTTTACCTACGCAAACTTAAATTCCTTATGTGTACACATATGCCTCTTATTCACCCTTATCTCACATCTAAATTATATTCATGGGTCTGACCTTCTTGATTTGTTATCAGTAACATATAAGAATTTCCTAGTCTATGTATAACCTGAGCAAAATCATATCAAATATATATCCAAATGATCATATAAATATTCATAAATTGTATATTTAACCTTTATAATCAATATATTATAAAATTTTGGACTCATCTAACCCTAACAAACTCATCTTGTGATAAATAATGGTCACTTTTCAAATTCAAATATTTATTTTGGGTTAGTCTGTATGTTTCACATTTCATAGGTGTGAGAAAGTACCCAAATATGATCATATAATAAGTCTATTCATATTCCCATCTAACATTTTTTAGTCAATCCTAATATACACATTTAAATGGATTATCCAAATCAACCATCAATGACAAGGATTAGGTCCCATCCAAATCTAAATAACTTCAAAAAAAATATTGTTTTTAATTTTAAAACTATCAAAATTTATATCAAAAGATCAATCATTAAAGGAGCACTATTCCACACATACAACTAATGGGGATAACTACATGTGATTTCAATTCCCTCTTCACATTATTGGATATGTCATAAATTCTCAACCACTAATCAAGGAGTGGTTAGGGTTATCTCAACCCAAATTATTCCCCAATTTTCAAATCAAAACCTAGTGTCTAAATTCAGCCTAAGATTTCAAAGAGAATAAGTCAGTATTTTTGAATTATGTGCACAAATAATAAATAAATATCACACACAATGATGAATTAGAATAAATAATAATGTCTTATAAATAAATAGTGAATAAAATTTACATAGATAGAACCAATATGTTGTGGATCATAACATTTTAGGTAGAATTATGAAGTTAATAGTTCTATCTAGGCACATCTAGAGACTCAAATCCTGATCTAAAAGACTCATAGTCTAATTACTTTTCCTTTATCATATCTAAATTTCGTATCATAACTACACAATATAGTAAAATGATAAGTATATTTATCCTCTTAGTAATTTACATAAATATCAAGTTTAATTTTCTAATCATATTATAACTTTTACACTAAAGTTCATGTTTAGTTGTGATATATCATATAATATAAATTAGTTTTATATTTTTATCTTATTCAATCACATTAATAAAAAAATAGTGTACACCATATTGGTGAACCCATTTATATAATAAACTTGATAAACCCTATGTTTCCTTATGGTGTAATTCCTTATTTATATTGTTTCATAATTCTTCCTTAATGTTTAATATTTAGACCTAGTTTTTTCATTCCCCTTATCATACAAGAAAATTTGAAAATTTTATCTTTTTCTCGTAAGGTTTCTTGCTTTTTATTTATATTAAGGTTTCATATGATATGGTTATTTATTTTTGGGTGATATATATATATATATATATATATATATATATATATATATATATATATATATATATATATATTAAAATGATTTTATTTATAAAATTATCCAAGTTTTATGTTATTCATATTGGTTGGATCAAAAACCTATTTTTTATCGAAAATTATGTACAAATTTATGGAATTAAGTATTTACTATTTTTAGTAAGTTTGGTCTAGATGGTGAAGTGTGTTTTCAAAATAATTTATAAATTATGTTTACCTACTCATTTTTATCATAAACCTCATTTAATTTATAAAACTTTCTCAAAATATTCTTATTTGGTTGATTATTTAATCTAAACATTATATGATGGCTATAACAAATATTCAAAATGCATATTTTCTAATTCAAGTAATGATTTTTATAATTACATGTTTCCCTAAAATAGACAATATATTTCATATTTTTGAAATTAAATGTATCAAATTTATGTACAATAAAATTAAAATTGATCTTGATTATGATAAATTGTCAAATCTTCTTAGTAATATATATTATGTGCATGTGGAATTGGAAGTAGCTTTAGATGTGACTTATTTGACCCATCCTCAAGGTTTTTATGGCTACCATAACTATATTATGTAGGTAAATATTTTCACTATACAAAGAGTTAGAATAATTCTTCAGTACAAATTGAAGGTCACTAGAATGTCCCTTCTCATACCCTCCATCTCCCATTCACCCTCTTGATAGTTTTTATATGCATATTCAATTACAAGTGTCGTAATTTTGTCCTTTTGAATCCATTATAGATCAAATAATTAATGTGATTAATTTCAAATAGGTATCAAAAACTAAAATTCAAAAAAAATTATAAACATTAAATTACTTAAAAATAATATAGCATAAACCAAGAATCGTAATTATCCTAATTATGCCTACTTATTTCAATTTTTTTGTGCCTCAATATTTGATCTTAAGTATGGATCCAAAAAAATAAATCATATTTATCTAATGGTTTGGAAAAAAATCATAAGGCTAAAATGACTCCTAGTGAATCTCTAAGAGACATGATTCAAAATAATTTGATCACATTTCCTCCTATGTGTCCTATTAAGAGATCTAAATACTAGTATTCTTATCATAGAATACATGGACATCATAAATATAATTTTTAGGATTCAAAGAGAAAAATAAAATGTATCATTGATAGTGGTGGTCATACATTAGATAAATCTATTAAAGCACCACAAAATTATGGTACACTTTCAATAAGTGAGAAAGTTACTAAACCTATGGTTACATCTTGTAAGATTAGAAAAATAAAACTTACAAAATCAAAAAAATTGGAAAACATAGGTTAAAAAAGGAATAATTATGAAATGAAAGGCTAAAAAACAAAATTTATATAAGGAAAGGTTGAAAAATTAACAACATTAAAACAATAAAATACACATAAAGAAAAATTACAAATAAAAAATTTACAACAAGAAAGATTAAAAAAAGAGAATTAAAAAAAAGACAAGGTATAAATAGAAAAGCAAGCTAAACATAATGTGTACTAATAAGACAAGAACTTTATAAATTAGATTTAACTAATAAGGAATATCAATATCAAAAGGTACCTAATAATACTAATATCATAAGTATGATTTCCAAAGGGATAACTAAAGAGGATTCATCATATCTAGATCATTAGATTCAACCCTTATATAGATGGCATGGAATTTTTAAAAAAAAATTAAATATCTTCATGAAATTATTATATGTAGCATGACACTTATAAAATCTATTGTATATGGTAAGGAACATGTTGAGGTCAACATACCCGTATTTATGAAAAATGGGGGCCCATGTGTCAAATTGTGAAAATTTATTCCTTAAAGATTAAAATCCACTTGCTCAGAGTATCATTAGCATGATTACACATAATTTTTATTTGAGGATCATGCACACCATGGTCTAATTGACTTATTTGTTCATGGTTTTGCTTTAACCTTATCTAAATTGCTAACATTGGATATTTGTGTTTTTGGTTGAAAATTTAATGAAAACCATTTAGGGTTGAGCATGCTTAGGGTATTTTTGCTTCAATGTTAAATTTATCATGTGTTAACCTTGATTTATAATTGATTAATTAAATTCAAGTTTTTTGAAACCCTAGACTAATGTTTTCCCTGAACCTTTTAATTTAAATTTAAATTTGAAGAGAACCTTCTATTTAAGTTTAGGTGGGAACAATTTAATAATACCAGGGTCTTAGTTTAATTTTTATCTTAAAGCTTAGTTGTGTTTTTCAACACAATCAAACCTTAGGCCAAAAATCCTACACTTGGTCTATTTTATATCACATGGTTCCTTTTACCTTAGCATGGTCTTACTAGAAATGTAGGGTCATTTTTACTAATTTTATTAAGCCCTTATCCCAATGTTTCATTGTATTTATTTATACAATGAAACCTTAGATTAAGACCTTATGTTAAGCCATATTTTACAGGGTCCTTTATGTTTAACCTAGATCAAATGGCTTGGTGCCTAGGTCTTTTTATTACTATCAAGGTCTTTTTTATATGTTGCAAACTTAGCATAAAAATTCCTTAGACCAAAATATTCATATTTATTAATACAAACAAACCATGGTCTAAAGTCTTTATGCTAAGTCCCTTTTAAATCCTCATGGTCCTTTTATTTGTTTCAAACTTACATTAGTACTTTTAGATTAAGTCTCAAAGCCTAACTTAATATTTTTATAAAATATAGGGACCAATCATGTTTGGATAATTGAATCCTAATCTATGGCCTACATTTAAGCAGGGGACTCAGATCGAAAAGAGCATAATAAAAGTCAAGCACTAGACCCCATTTTAAAGACCAAGCACATTTTAGAAATAAATAGACAACATTGATTTGTACCATCTTGATTGAATGGAGGGAGACCAAATTTAATAGTCAAAAATCCTATAGGATCGACACATGGCATAACCATGGAGCCAAGTACAAAGAACTCAAGAGTGAATCAGAGGATGACAAGTGGCAGGCTTCATGGATAGTATCCATAACTATGTTAAAATTGATGGTCATGTGACCATAAAATACATTCCCATAGAAATCAAATAATGGTTATAAGGACATCAATATTAACATATTAAAATTCTTGGATCATGTATTTAAAATTAATGGTCATGAGATCGTCAAAGACATTCCTCTAGATTTCAAATGATGACAACAAAGATGTCAATTTTAACACAATAAAATTGGATCTAAATTTTAAAGGGTAATGACCATGTTTGGATAGTAATGAAAAAATGACCTAGGATCCATGGAAATGCCATGTTAAATCCAAATCATACACCCTATAGACCTAGTAATGTAAAGGAGACCCTGAATTAACATTTGTATAAAATAGTCAAGCTAAGCCATTTAAACACTGTTCATCTTCTATCATCTTGAAGATAGGACCATGTCTATATTGAGTAGAATCAATAGACAACAAGGACCCTACAACAGCAATTATAAAGCACATTATCAACCAATAAGTCCTAAGTCAGGTGAAATAGGAATATTTTGTTCTAACCAACATTGTATGATATCTTGAAATATAATACTATTTTATATAAACATGTGGAATTTGTAAGAGAACATATTTCATATAGGTCAGCTCACTAGAAAAGATCATTTTTTATGGAACATTTAAAAAGACACATGCCCTATACACATGTTCAAATGTAATTGGATTAGGATTGATCGACATGCCTCCTTACATCTTATAAAAGGAACATATTTAATTATCAAAAAGGGGAGGGAGTTATTAGAGCCAAATTACTTTGTAAACATTGAGCAGTTAATACAAGAAAAGAATTTTGCAAAGATTGTCTCGTATTTTCTTGTGTGAAGTGTTATATGGTTTCTCTCTCAGTTGTCTAGTTTTACTTTTAGATTTGAATTGTTCCTATGGATTTTGGATGTGTATCTTAAATTAAGAGTTGATAGTTTTTTCCATTACTAAATTATTTGAAGGTTCTTAGGCTTATTTCATTTAATTTGCTTCTTTTGCATTTGGGCTAATGCTATTTTCTTGAAAGATTGAATATTTAAAGTAATCTTGGTCCCTATTTGCATCATTTCATACCTTCCTTTGAAACTTGATTGATGTATGTTGTGATTTGGTCTTAAGTTGTTTTATTTCATACTTTGGTTAAATGCATGTTCAGAGGATATGTGAACTTTGTAATAATGTCTAAAACAAGACCAACAACATCTTTCTCTCTGTCCTACCCTTCCTTTTCATTCTTTTTAACCTAATCACCTTAGTGTAATGGTCATTGTAAATAACCATCTTAAATTATCTCTTAGATTAGTTCTTGATCATAATTCACTATTATTAGCATAATATTTTGCATATTTTACGTAGATATGCTATTTGGACATGGTGGTGCCCAATCATCAACTAATATAAATATTGTGAAATAGTCATTTATTCTACCTCTATTCCACCATTGATAACAAGATTATCACAAACTATAACTCATGCTCTAAACTATTTGAGTTCTAAAGTGATAAGTGTTTCTTAAACACTCTAATCACCTTATGGTACATATTTAGGTGTCAACAAAACACTTTAATAATATTTCAATTATACTTTACATTTTATAAATTGAGTTCCCAATAACCCATGGTCTCTAAAGATGTTTTATTATATTTCGCATTAATCCAACTTTAGCTTAATATAATACAGTACTAGGCAAGTCATGGCTAAAGACAATGAGTGTCATGCTAGTTATAAATTATTATTATTATTATCACATTTGAATTAAATTGTGTACCTATTACCATTTATATAGAGGAAGATTATTTAGATCAAGAAAATAAATTAAAAACCATATATTCATTTTTTTATTGTCTACAAAAGCAGCCAAAATTCATGATAAAAAAGATGATACAATTACTAAACAACTATCAACATATAATATAGTTTATTATTTATATATTATATGATA